>JAWWNH010000023.1:7810000-8025000 GCA_034641385.1 Darevskia mixta
ATGTTTGTATACTTACATCCTTGATGTACATAGGATTACTATGCACACATTTTTTTATATATACAGCTCAGCAGAAGAATGATGGCACTGAGGAAAGCCATGGTTTAGAAGAGATTGAAGTATAAGAAAGTAGATAACAACAAAAATGAACTAAACACATAGTTGCATTGGGGAAGAAAGATAGTGAACTTGGGAATGGGAGTATTGTTTTCCAAAAGTGAGAATGTTTTATACATATTTCTAAGTATTGTACAGAAAAGGAATATTGAAATAACACTCATATCCATAAAGTTGGTCGGTTTTAAATTTAGAGTTGGGGCGATACTTTTGGTGTGTCTTTCTCTTGGGGGATTTTTCAGCTCCCCCCCCCCCCATTTGTAAAGATGCTGCTAGGGAAATGGAGTCTAAGGCTTTTTATGGATGTGCTCCCCTCCCTTTGTATCGCAGAAAGTAATAACAGGGATATGTTAGAAATGCATTCTGTAGTTATGTTCTGCACCTGTTGACTGGTAATTTTGAGGTTTTATAGAATGCTAAATTTTGCAGTTTCTGAAAAGTGTTTGATCTGGCTTGCTCACAAAGAGATGCATACTTTTCATGCTTTCAGTTCTCAAGCAAAATAGCCTTGAAATGCACCAGAACCATTATGGTTTCGTGTTTAATGATCTTTTTCTGAATGAGGAAATATATTTGTTAGGGCTAGACCATTTTTTCTTCTTCCAGGGTTTAGATGTTATAGTTCATACTGCAGCACCTGAAAGGAAGAAGAAAATGCTCTAAGTCTAACAGGTATATTTTCCAGGACATTCGATTTCTCCTCCTCTCACTGCTGCCTTTACACTTTGGCAAACTTTATAAAGGCCACAAGCTCCAATTCTTTGCCTCTCTCCTAATCTGTAAACAAGCTAAGATTCCGCATGAGGTTGGGTGGGCAGGAAGGGGTGTGTGCATATGTGTCAGAGTGTGAGAGAAAATTCTTTGTAGATGAAGTTGATGGGGCTAAATTGGCTTAAATCCAAGTATGTCAAGCTAGCTCATTCTAGGATAATTAAATTGAAGAATTTCCCAAGTCTCCTGAAGCTTCTGCAGCATCAGTAGTCACCCTGAGCTGCTGATGTGCAAACAGCACAAGCTCTTTGTTGTTTAACCGGCACTCTTGTTATCCGAAACAAATTTTGGTGTATAATTATATGGGAATTTATAGTCTGTGTAGCTGAAAGACGTATGTCAGCGCCATATATACATCTGGCTGTGGCAGGATCTACTTAACCCCAAAAGAACCCCCAATACATTATTCTCTCTCAAAATTCTGGGTTCAAGGTCTTTCTAATCAAAATGTCATGTTTTCTTTAGTCTTTGTTACGTTTAAACAAAACGCCGAAGGTTTACATTTCATAATAATGGCTTACAGTATGAGACAAATGAGAGGAGAGGAGAAAGCATTGCTATAAAAGTGCAGCTATTCCAAGGGTCTATCTGGTCCTGCAACCCATTTCACAAGTGGTTAGACAAATGCTCCAAGGGAGCTGTGAAAGGGCCCCCTCCTTGCTGCTGCTCTCTATCGACCAGCATGCGGGGAAATACTTGATGTCCCTTTGCTAATGGACACGGCAAGAATGCTAATTCCGTTCCTCATATTAGGTCAAGGTTTCTGTGTTTTAAAAGACATTTGCCAATTGGGAGCATGAGCACACACATCCCTCCCCCCCCTTGCATTATGCATTAATACAACTGGCACAATATATGAGCCCCGTCAGCTTCCTCCTCCGTGTTGCACTTAGGGAACTCTGTAGGAAGGATGGGGACAAAGCTGGAATCGGTGGCTTCCATCTGCCATTGGCTTTGGCTCCACCTCCTGTTCGTCTCCCTGCCTTTCTCCCCACCTGTCCCAATGGGTCCCAGCCACCACTGCTTATATGTTTGAAAGCAACAGCGGATATTTGCTTATTACGTAGGATCCAGTCTTCTTCCCTCAAGGAATGTTTTTGCTTTTCCATCCAAGGAGATCACATTTTGCCAGGCCAGCACTCATATGCAATGGGGAAAAAATGCTTCTTTTGACAACCGAAGCGGGGATCTTGGGGATTTCGAAAGTTGTGGCGTCACTGGTGACTAGCAACACATCTATCCCCGCTTCCTCATTCCGCCTCCTTTCCCATTTCATGAAATTGCAAAGTAAAGGCTTTCATGAATCGTATATTTCATCTCAAGCTATTTTTAAAAATTTTAGTTGATTATTACATTGATATTCCACTGTTCTTATAAAAAGCTAAATGTGGTGCACTTGCTTCTCCTCTCCCCATTCTGTCCTTAGAACAGTCCTGTGAGGAAGGCTGGGCAGAGCCAGGAACTAGCCCAAGGTCAGTTGCTGAGGGGAGATTTCAACCCTGGTCTCCCAGTCCTAGTTCAACACTCTAACTCAGGGTTTCCCAAACTTGGGTTCCCAGCTGTTTTTGGACAACAACTCCCATCATCCCTGACCAATGGTCCTGCTAGCAAGATGGGAGTCGTAGTCCAAAAACAGCTGGAGTTTAGGAAACCCTGTTCTAACCAGTGCACTGCATTTGGAAACAGATTGTCCATTATTACAGTCAATGCATTTCCGACTGCTGGATGCAAACAACAGAGCATGGCTATTCCTGCAAGCTTCCACAGTATAATTTTGGCCACAGTTGCAGACAGAATGTGAGCCTAGATTGAACCTTGCTCTGACCCAGCAAAGCACTTAATTTACATCCTTATTTTCTTCTGTAAAAAGCCGCCCACCCTTCTTGTCATGCCTTCAGTCCATCAGATATCATGCTATATGGCGCTAGTACAGGGGTGGGGAATCTCTGGCCCATGGGCTAATTTTGGTCCACCAGGGGGTCCAATTTGGGCCACAAGGACTTGTCCCACAAACCACATCCAGCAGGAGGGCAGGCTTCAATTTTGCCTTGCTGTGCAAATAGCTTACAGCAAAACAGGATTAAGCACCCCAACTACCAACTGAAGAACAGGGGCTAAATTCTGATTAGAGACAGATTTCTGGAAATTTTGAAGACATGGGAAGGGGGATATCCGTCTCCCTCCCTTAGTTTTTTCTCAAAGAAAACAATTTTTTTAAAAAAAATGCAGTACTTTTTGGAGCAATTTACATATAGAAATTTCATTTTGTTACTTTAGAGACAAAAATGATTCCCCACCACTGTGCTAGTCCAAGTATAGCACTACAAATCATTTTTTAGTGCTATGGTGCAGTTTGATGAGCTTTGAAAAAGCAGGTCTGAAAGATTTTCCACATGAAATTAGGCAGCTGTTCCTAATACTTCCACAACAAATAAATGAAAAGGCCGGTTCAAAAATAGGTAGTGAAATGACCCATCCACACATAGTATGGTTGCCAAGAGGAAGTTATAGTGGTGGTGAAGGTTCAATGGCATTCAGAAACAAAGGAACACAAACAACTGAAGCAGGATACTGTACTACTTGCAGAGGCTAGGAATGAATGCCGGGGAATGGTATACTCTGTAAACAACACATTTCATGGCATCAGAGACTGGATTCTGGTCTGAATAGATCACTAATCCAACACAGCGAAGTTGTTCTCACGCGGTGCATTATTTATCCCAGTAGTTGTATATAAATTCAGCCAGCAATCAGTGAGCCCAAAAAATTACAATCGCTTACAGATACATTTTTCTCCTCCTGCATTTGAAATCCTATGAGCTATTTACAGGTTGCTTGACTTCTAAAAGACTTTATTATAGACTTTATTTTTAAACGCATCCAGATATCATCTCCACTGATATTATCATTCTCCTTTTGGAAAGCAGCACAGGGAAGTAAAAGCAATTGCCTTTTGATTGTCCCATTTTATGATGGAAAAACATCACTTTTTCTGGTACCATTTAAACTTTTATTTTTCTGCTATTTTTTTTAAAAGACATTTTATACCTATTCCTCCATTGCCTAGAGTATTCTTAAAATGGTCGTTTGCGGGGGGCATTATGGGCTTGTTAAATTTAAATTTTGGTAGGTTGCTTTTTTATATATATATGAAAAAGAACAACAGCCCTGAAACTTTTTCACTGTAGCACTTCAAAGTTAGGATAAACTTGGTTTTTTTGAAAATTGATGCTGATAAGAAATGGCATAGTTAATGGCAGATGAATCTATAGAAAGCTGTTAAGATGCATATTCCTCCCCTGGGGAGAAGGTGGCGGTTAAGGGGAGATGGGGGAGAGGAGAGAGAGCAAAACTGCCAATCTATAAAATATACTTGTTGGCAGAGAATCTTCCTGCAAATGCGGTGATTGCAGGGGGGCAGTGGAACAGCATGTGGCAGCCTAACCTAAGAGCAGTCAAATCAGCTTGATGACTTTCAAAGCCAGGAATTCTGCTGGAGGCAAGGGTATTTGATCTGAAGGGGGAAGGGAGGATTAAAACATATAGAGGCTGTGCTATTAATTCCAGGTCTATTTTTCTGTCGTCAAATCTGTATGTAAATCCATAGCATCTCATTTTGGCAAATGAATCTTTTTTTTAAAAAAAAGGAGGGGGGGGACAGAAAGAAGGCAAAGGGAATGTGATGGCTTTAAGGTGTAGGTGTGTGTGTGAATGTGAGAAAAATTAAACATGCAGAGGGGAAACATCGCTGCTACAAAGAAATGCATGTTGTATGCTTCCATGCCAATGTTAAGACCCAGCCGGACAAAAGTCTGTGGCAAAAGTATCCTTCGAATTTGCATGATTCTTGTGCTGTGGCTTATATAGCAGGTATTTTAGTACAGATCATCATCGGTTGGGTTGAGAGAGGAGCTGGATTTTACTCATCATTTTGAAATGAAAATACTTTCCTTTCTGTCAGCCTGCTTGCCCTTCTGTTTCTCTATTTCCACACTCTTTCCTGTCTCTCCGGCCCCATAACCCAACCCAACCCAACCCACCATGCATAAAAAGGCCTCTTCACTCCTGGAATGAACAGCACAGATAGTCTTGCTGGGAACAGTGACACAGGCAGAAAGAGTTGTGTGTGCGCGCGCACACACACACACACACACCCCAGAGCCACTTCCTGTGTGCTATGGTCCCACTACTGGTCACCCCTCTACTTACCTTAAAAAAAGAGAAAAGAAATGCGATCACAATTTCTCATCTAATCATTCTGACCTGATTGAGCTTTGAGGTTGCAATGAAGCAGATTTCTAGATTTCCTTGCATACTAAGCATTTCTGTAAAAAGTACCAAGCTCCTCCTTTCCCAACTTTTAATTCACACTCCTCGTTCCTCCCTTTCAGCACACTTTTGTTTCACTCTTTCATCCTCGTAGCTGTTACTTGAAATTCCAACTTTGCAACTTAAGTGTAGTTTTTCAAGTAATGGGAAAAGACTATTTACCTCTTTAGGGAAGCCTAGTGCAGCTGCAGGAGCTGGTGAGGGCGGTGCCTTTGTCCCTTGGAGCTGGTCAACTCTATTTTCGTCCTTGAACCGCCACGAGGGGTATGCTGCCAAAATCTTAGCTTCAAACGGGCCAATCATGGCCTTTGGGGGGGGGTACATCTTCACCAGTGGACAAGCTGAACGTAGTATTAACTCTGGTCCGCCGCCACTGCATTTAAGCTGGCTGCACTTTGAGCCAGAGCACAGTTGGCAATCCATCCCTCCCTGTAAGTTTGGCTCTGCGTATGTAGGCACGACCTAGTTGTGGAGTTAAATCAGTCACCATATTAAGGGCCAGGGAGAAATTTGCCTGTAGACAAACTGGCCCCCTTTGGGGTATTTGACTTCCTCATAGCAACTGCCACAACTTTGGCAGAGGAAAAAAAAGGCATTGGGTTGGATCCTCAGTCTAACCTGAAGGGTGAGAGGGACCCTCTCCCTATGGCTATGTCAAAATCTCAGGATACCCTGGTAAAGGGGTCTGGGTTGAAGATTCTGGCCAAAGGTCCAGACGGAAGCAGATGGGCCATAGGACTTCCATCTGGTGGCCTGGGAGCGGTCACCCTTAACCCTGGACCAACCCTTGTGAATACCAGTAATAATCTAGTAGTTGGGCTGAATGATTCAGGATCCATACCCAGTGGCTATGCCAAAGCCTTCTGTCATCTGTAGTGGCCTGTTTAATTCCAAGATCTTGTCATGTTGTTTTGTTGTTCCTAAGTTACTACCTCTTCCTAGCTCTTGAGACACAATGCGCATGGGCCTGCAAATGGTGACATGGAAGTGTACCAAATAGGCTACACCTGATTTGTCTCAGTACATGTTTGTGACAGACAGTGGGGATGAATGGAGAAAAAGCTGTGCCCTTCCTAAAATCAATTTACACGGGGACAATGAGAAATTACCTTATACCAGCAGACATTGTGCAGTTTTCCCCTCTAATGTTCACCAGCATTCTGCAACATCACAGAAGTTCAGTCAGCCGGATAGGTGGCTACAGATGACATTGTTTTTAGCATATATTATGATTAGATGTATTTTTATCCTGACACTTCTCCAAGGTTATGGTGCTGTACAGGGTCGCCCCACCCTAATATAATATACCTTGAATTTAATCTTAGGACAGCCCTATTCTTCCAGATGTCTTGCATATATTTGTGTCATCATGCAACATATTACTGCTGTCCTTACTTTAACTGTGTTTGTTCAGAGGACCTCTCAGCAGAAGCAACAGGACTTGGTGACCTTCAGGTACCCTTCAGTATTCAAAGGGTGCAACTTATTTTGCCTAGTTGTGGTTTGTGGCACATGAACCAACATGGGCATATTATTAACTTGCCACTGGAGAAATAAGGATGTTGGAAAGTGAAACTTGACATAAATATTCTTTTTTGCATGTAGCATGGCAAAAATTGCAATATGCTTCCTAATGGTAGATAATTTGCTTTAATGCACTCCCAACTGTGTTTCATGTTCGTGTAACACTGTAAACATCTGTTACAGGAGGAGTAACAAATACGGCACAATATCAGAACAGGCTAATGGTGTATGATCCTTCACAAGTAAGTTTATATATTACAAGTATTTATTTAAACACAAAGAATGCAAAGTATGTGAGTAAATGCACTATCAAATGAGTAAAGCATCTCATTCCAAACAACAATAGCTTAGATGAGGATATAAAAGCGCAGCTCCTGTGCATTGGCAGATCCTGGTAGGCCTTAAGAGAGCCCTGTTTTCCCTTGCTCTTTAAACATGTGTGCAAGGAAGCAGCTCACCAGGACAGTCTGGAAATAGGTGACCCATATGTGTCTTAATAGCCACCATCCCTGCAAAGTATGTTACACCATGAAACTCATGGTGAAGGAAGATACAGGAAGTTTACACAAAACCTGTATTCCAGTCTGCCTTTACACTGATTAGGGATGGGTATCCTTGATCCCTATGATCCCGCCATCGGTTGGTGCTGCATCCTTATTGTGAGGCAAATATCATGACCTTGGTATCTATTTGTATAAGTTAATAGTTGGAAATGTAAAGACTCCTGCTGTTATTAGCATCTTTCCCAGC
The DNA here is from genome assembly GCA_034641385.1 of Darevskia mixta. Taxonomy (NCBI): domain Eukaryota; kingdom Metazoa; phylum Chordata; class Lepidosauria; order Squamata; family Lacertidae; genus Darevskia; species Darevskia mixta. The sequence goes on from JAWWNH010000023.1 coordinate 7,817,492, forward strand.
CCAGCTCATTGGGATTTCCCAGCTAGGAAGCCTAAAGTTGAACCTTGGATTATTTAAGTGAGCCAAGTCAACCCCTGTGCCTCTTGCACTTAGAACTATTAATCATTTTTTAAAAGTGCCACAAATAATGTGTAACAGGCTGGAAGCTGGTGAAACCATCGGTTCTATCTAGGGTACAGTTGCTCTGTATGCATACACACCTGTCACTTCATTTTCAGAGGCAAGTTCTAGTGGAATGTCAGATACTAGGAACAAGTAACATAAATAGTTGTCAGCTTCATGCTTTCAGAGGTATCTTGCAGGTTACTGATGGGCCTTGGATCTGATCTAGAAAGGTAGTTCTTAACATTATGAACTATGCATAATTTGTGGTGGCACCTGAGATACCTATAAATAAGTAAACATACTTAAGAAACAACCCATCCAAGCAGAAGTTTTAAAAGTCAGTGCATTATCTGTCATAGGAATCTGCATTATAAGCCAGATCACACTATTTGTCCATCTCAACTGCCCCAAACACATTTTAGGAAGGCTGCAATTCTTAAAACACAAAAGCCACAGTCCAACTCAGACTTAAGTGTTCTGATGCCCGTTGAAATCAGTGGGGTTACGTACACTTAGCTATGTTTTGGAATGTAGTCAAGTGTATATTAGTGCAACTTCCTGAGGAACATTTAGACCAGATTCTTAATCATTCAGTTAATATTCTTCTCTTAATGAAATAAAAACCCCTTAAAAGAACCTAACAACACATAACGGGTAAAGGCAGTTCTGTATCTTGTTCTTCTCCTTGTGTCGTGGTTGGAACAGTGTTCTGAAATCTTGTGCCCTCCAGATGTTTTGAACTCCCATCTGCTACCAGTCTCCCTGTAGTCCAGCAGCTGGGGACTCCAGGTTAGGGAAGAATGGGTGGAAATGCAGGGCTTCGGAGACCTGGGTTCAAAAGCCCATTCAGCCACATGCTCACTGGATGACCTTGGGCTGGTCACTTTCTCTCAGCCTTGCCTACCTCAAACATGGCTGACAGGATATAATGGAGTGGAGAGGGAAGAATGACCTACAGTACCTTGAAGAAAGGCTGGATGCAAATGTAGTAAATGTTTGCTGAAAATAAATAATATTTGGTGCAATTTGCCTTATAATAATGACATTTGTGCACTTCCATTTCACATTGCTGGTGTTGGTGGAGAAACACAATGTGGCGCAAGTTCCACTAAATCAGAGCTTTCCAAGCTGTGTCTCATGACATGTTAGTGTGTTGGCTACAGTGTGTAGTTGTGTTGTGTGAACACTCCCTGCGCTCCTCCCGGGGCTGGAAAGCGGTTAGTTTAACCTCTGGTTTTTGCTAGTAAAACTGAATTACTGTGTTGCAAAATGAGGCATGTCTAAAAAGTGTCACCAACGTGAAAAGTTTGGAAAGCTCTGCACTAAATGTTGAGAGAAGGTGTGGAGAACAGACCCAGGAAGCTGCCTTATTCACCAGCAGCAGCCATCTGTTTTGTATAATTTCTACTTCCAGCTTTAGGCAGATTTCATGCATTCTTCAGTCCCATTTACTGGCAAAATAGTGATTTGTGATTACAGAAAAGGGGCTTGATTTTAGCAGTGCATTGAGCCATCTTAAACCCCTTAGAAGTACCTGCATTTCTTGCACCAAAACCCAGTTGACTTCTCTCTGTATGAAGCCTAGGATTTGTTTTGCATGCAAATGTTTGTCAACAGCAGTTTCAGCTGTTGAACAAAATTACACCATGCCTATTTATTTACATTTTCTAATGCTCCCATTTTTCATGTGTATTATATGTTGCTGCCTTTGGCGGCTCAGAAGCTGTTTCCTCCCACTTTGTGGCCCTCTGCATACTTGGGTTCCTTTTAGGCCAGAGCCCCCAAACACAAACAGTTAATAGGTAGAAAGTGTGTGTTAGCATTCTTACAATGAGGTCGGCTTCGTGTTTTTACACACACGCTCTTTTTAAAAATTCTGCTGGCATATTGTATACGGTGGGCACTGGAAGAACCTCACATCTGCTTGCGCCTTGCACAGAATCTCAATACCTCTATAATTCGGTGCTAGTGCCTGTTTCTGCGCTAGGCCTTTGTGGAGTGCTGATAATGCCTACCATCTGCCACTGAGCACATAGCTACCTGCCAACAGGCAGGCTGGGGTGACCTCTGCTTCTCCACTGCTGATTAGTATTCACACACTGGCTTATTAGGAATGACCCCACCAGGCCCCTCTGTTTCCTTGCCTTTGCAGTGCTTAGCAGCTTACCTGGCAGTCACTGCTGTGGAGGAAGCTAAGATATAATCAGGGGATGCAGGCAGGCTTTGCAAAGCAGATGGTGTCTATAGTTCTGTGTCAAGGGACTGGACTGCTAATGCAAATATTAATTCCTCCTAGCCAAATAATACACAGTATAACGGATAGCTATACATTATGGGGGCTACATGGTGCAATTGTTTTACGATTTCCACTGTTTCATGCACACTACTCTCCATTCTTCTAATAATAAATTTGTTTCGTCTCTTCTTTTACCAATTAAAAATATAACTATTGTTTACCTAACCAGTGATACGCATTAAGAAATAAAAGGGCACCAAGCAAGACTTTTCTGCCTGGGAAAACGTTTGGCTAAATTTTCATTCGTTTGGTTAATTTTAATAGCTTAGGCTATGAAAACTTAAGTTACTACTTAATTTTCAAACAATATTTTGATGTGGCTATATGGGTAACATTTATTGCAAGCCACCTTGAACCTAGTAAGAAAGATCTTTTTTTTCTATAGACATTAATGAGAACCAGTTCTCTTATGTTTATATTTACAGAATAAATGGCTTAGCCGCAGCCCCATGTTGCAGAGAAGAGTCTACCATTCAATGGCAGCTGTGCAAAGGAAGCTGTATGTTTTAGGAGGCAATGACCTGGATTATAACAATGACAGGATTCTTGTCCGCCACATAGATTCCTACAATATAGACACTGACCAGTGGACACGCTGCAACTTCAGTCTGTTGACAGGCAAGTATTTTGTTTGTATATTATAGTAGAGTATGGCACTACAGCAAAGTTTCAGGTCAAATTCTTCCCTCCTCCCTCACTTTTAAATTAGTTAGTTTGCACTCTTTGAGCTTTGGATTTTGCTGATTTGCAAGGGAAGCAAAACACAATCAGCTTCATGCAAGTTCTGCCATCAAAGCAATAGACCAACAGGAGCCCAGTGTTGGATACTTTGCATAAGACTAAATATATAAGAGTAAATATCTGGATTCCTTTCCCTACTTCATATAATTAAATGTGCAGAGTGCTGAAAACACTACTTCTCCTCATACCAGACATGCACCACTTTTGACCTGTCAGGCCAGCCCTGTCATGTATGGCAACTTATTTAGAAGCTCTTCTTTTTATTGGGTGGGGTGGGGTTGCAAAAGTTGTTGCAGGCCTGCTCTACTCCAATCTTTCTCCTTCTGTCCTATGACCAGTACCTGTTACTGTTGTCTTTTGCTCATAGGTGGCTTATTATTGCTAATCAACTGCAAAAACAGAGGATGGGGAGTTGTTAAAACAAGTTCAGGTGCCCTTTATCCTGCTCTAAAAGTGACCAGTGCTATCACAACCAGTAAAGACCACTTGTATCTGACTGTGGTGTATACCAGTGCAACAACACAGCTTGTACATCAGCTGTTGATTGTGGAATAACCCAATCCCCTCAAAATAGCAATTATTTGGTGCATGGTGGGAATAGAAACACTGAAGAGTGCTGTACATGTTTTTTTTAATATACTTAAATGGAAATTCTTGGTCAAATGTGTGCAGCAGCAGGAGAAATTTACAATAAGCAGAACTCACAACTTGCATGGGTGTGTTGTACTATTTTAGATTCTTCAAAAACATTGGAAATGTACCGATAAACTTGTCTGTTGACTCTGTTTTAAGAGAGATTATAGCAATGGTTCCATGTAAATAGCTGGCTAGCTGAATCTATGTGCAGCATCCCACAGTATAGAAGTAGTAAAAAAGAAAAAAAGATTAACGAACACACATGGTTTTGTTTTTCTGCTTCAGGCCAAAATGAATCGGGAGTTGCTGTTCACAATGGCAGAATATACTTAGTTGGTGGCTACTCATTTTGGACAAATGAACCCTCAGCATGTATCCAGGTCAGTGGTTTAGGCTCCTTCTTTTGAGTCTCTTCCAGTGGTATTGCAAGGTTACCTTTTCCAGAATTGTTCACACTGGGATATCTTTTTGGTGAAACAGACTTACGCAACTGATTTAAACTTCTAAGAGAAGAGGAAAAGCAACTTGTTTAAAGTAAACTGTTAGGATCGTAAGTTGGCAATAACACTTTACTTTTGAAAAAGCTCATCGGGGTAAAGGTAAAAAGCGCTTGCTTGTTCAGCAGTCTTCGTAGTAGTACAGCCACATACATTTATTTTCCACTGCTATCATTGAACTCTTGCTTTTAATAAGTGTGCTTAAGCAGAAATAGTAGGGCACCAACAGAGTTGGCACGTGTGCTGATTCCTAATGAAAACTTCGGTAGGAATCCTGGTCTTTAACATCAATTCACATTGTTTTAAGAGTGTATGTTTAGGCGATTTACAAAAATTGCATGCCTTTGGAGTGTGCCAAGTATTGATCTTTCCTTAAAACAAATCCTCAAAGCTGTGTCTCTAACAAGAAATGTGCTTTACACTGATTATTTTTTAAAAAGTTTTCATTGATTTTGAGAGGAAGTATTTAGACACAATCTTTACTACATACATGAAAGGAAGCCATTCATAATAACTAGAATACATGGAAATAAGAAAAAAAAGGATGCAGATATTTATATGTACTGTAGCATGCAAGTATTGGAGGAGATCAGCATTTAATATGAAGTGGGGTGTTGTACAAATGTTTGCTACAACACATGTAAGACTTGTTGCTGTTATTGAGCCTGGCGCCTGCATAGTTAGATCATAGCTTTTGACTTGCTTACTGTGGTCATTTTTCTTACTGCAAATCATTTTAAATTTGAGAACATCGAAAAGTGACACTCTTAGTCCTCACTTGTAATCTGAAGCAGTACCTAACTCTGTTGAACGTGTAGACCAGCTCTGTGTCATAGAGTATGGCAACAGTTCAGGCATGCTGGGGTCAACTTGTGCTTGCAACAGGTGCACAGTACTCAAATTCTTAAATACTGCAGGGTATTTTCTTTTGTTTTCAGGGATGGCTGGCACATAACTTTGATTATATAGAATAGGTAGATCAGTGGAACGGCAATACATAAAGCTGTCTTTGGTTCATGATAAATATTTCAGCTTTTACCCACCTTGTTTTTTGGCTCTTACTAGGTGCTGGATGTTAGCAAGGAAGGAAAAGAAGAGGTTTTCTATGGGCCCACCTTGCCTTTTCCTTCTAATGGGATAGCTGCCTGCTTCCTTCCGGCACCCTACTCAACATGCCCCAACCTGCAGCCTTTGCAAGTGCCTCATCACAAGATAGGCACTATGTGAGGAAAGGAGCGTGACTGACGAGAGAGGAAGCTTCTTCATCCATCCTGAGTTCATCTTCGAATCAACCAAAAGGGGAAGAATTGTTCTGAAATTCTTTATTGTATTAAATGCAGTAGAAGCCAAAAAGAACACCAATGAAAGGGGGCCAGAATTGCACCTAGACCTTCCTACCTTCAAGCAGGGCTTGGGCATCTTTGCTCACTAAGTATTCTAGGAACATTTTATGCGGCTTCACACTTATAAGGATCTGCCAGGATTACTGACTTCCCAAAGTGCTTTGCAAAAGAGAGTGTGATAAGTTAATGAGGAAACATAATACTACATATGCAATTTAATATATTTGGCAAAAAAGGGATCCTTGATTTAGTTCAATAGGCTGTTGCTTCTAGCACTAGGTACTGTCGAAGACGTGCAAAAAATGAATTTTGCTTTTTCACTTAAACATAGAAATTCTCAAAATGTGGGCTACAACTGCAATGAGTTTGGACTTCATTTAAAAAAGGCTGGAAAAGGACTTATTTGAGTACTTGCCCTTGGAAAAGCCTTGAAGTTGTAACTGCTGTGCATTTCAACATTTCTCAACTGCAGGTGTAAGGAGCTCTGTTAGCCTCTGAAGAACCAGATGTTTCTTACGACTGCCTCATGGAGGTGAGGGTTAAAGGCTGGACTAAAAGCAAAGTAATTAAAAGTTTATGCTGGAGAAAAGACAGCTAGGTGGTGCTATCAACAGAACAAAAGTGTCATGTAGAACGGAGGAGTGAGACAGGCACATTAAAGGTTGTTGTAATGCCTTGCTGTAGTGTTCCCTCTAGAATTAGACCAGGAATTGCAACTTAGACATAGTGAAGTTTGTTCGTTAAGCTTGAGTTTGTATGTCTTTGTATCCAAAGTGGTTTTTGAAACTACAGAACTATTTAGAAGAAACTTTTAGGAAAGCTGTCCCCACCCCATCCTGCTTAATTCCAATATCTTCATTTGGCAAAAGCTGCAAGGAGAATAAACTCTTGTCTAGAGACCATTCTGAAATTTATTTTTGCCTATTTTAAGTTTGCCCTAAAGAGCAATTTAAAATAGCTGATTGAGCACCTGGCTCTGGGCAATTTTGCACTGCTCTATACTAGCCTTCCCAATTTTTAGCACTTAGTTAACAAAAAAGGCAAGATGTATTTAACAACTAAAAATGTAAGAGAACATGGGAAACAGTATTTTCATTCACATTAACCTGTTGCTGGGGAAGGGTAGTAGCAACCAGCTTGAATGTTGCAAAGCAGTTGGCATTAAGATATGCTATGCACTGCCCCCTCCCCCAAGACAGTAAAGAATATATCCCTCCTTTCTTACTGTGGTGGTGGGCAGTTTCAATAAAATTAGTCGCACATTTTATGTATAGTTGGGAGCACTGAAAATTGTATTGTTAGGAAACCTAAATATTGTGCGTTTTTAAATTTTGGACTGGAGGAGCCTATTTTGCAGTCTGCATTACTTCCTCACAGTTGTCTAACTAGCAGGTAGTCAGGTCAGAGAATGCTCTGGAGCCAGTGGATTTTTGGAGTGCTAAATATCAACACGTGGCTCCTGAAATTATACAGAACCTTGTTTGGAAACAATACATCTCCATTGTCTAGCAGGAGTTGCCTTATGCTGTGTCAGCCTATTGCTCCATCTAACTTCTGCTGTCTACTCTTGACTGACAGCAGCTTACTAGGGTTGCAGGCAGCAGTCTTTTTATGACATGTGCTACCTGTTCCGTTCAAGTGGGGATACCAGGCATTGAACTGGGGACCTTCTTCCTACGTATGTGCTCTATCACTAAGCCAGGGTCCCAAAGTCTTGGCTTCCTGTCCAAGGAACAATTGTGACAATAAGAGTCAGTCTATGAATACCTGACAGTAACGAACTAGAACACAGGCCCTAAGGGAGAGAGCCAGTCACGACAGCAAACGCAATGGGGCTCCCCTTTCTCTCCCTGACTTTTGCCAAATGACATGTCAGTTGAACAAGTAGGGTGATATAACTGGATTATCACCTTCACATTTTTGCAGTCATTACTGTCTAAAGGTAAAGGGACCCCTGACCATTAGGTCCAGTCGCAGACGACTCTGGGGTTGCTGCGCTCATCTCACTTTATTGGCCGAGGGAGCTGGCGTACAGCTTCCGGGTCATGTGGCCAGCATGACTAAGCTGCTTCTGGCAAACCAGAGCAGCACACGGAAACACCGTTTACCTTCCCGCTGCAGCAGTACCTATTTATCTACTTGCACTTTGACATGGTTTCGAACTGCTAGGTTGGCAGGAGCAGGGACCAAGCAACGGGAGCTCACCCCGTCACAGGGATTTGAACCACCGACCTTCTGATCGGCAAGCCCTAGGCTCTGTGGTTTAACCCACAGCGCCACCTGCGTCCCCATTACTGCCTAGCCCTGTATAATACCCATTTGATGGAACATTTCTGTTTCATCCATGCAGGCCATTCTTACCGACAGCTCCAAGTTTAGTTTCATTAATGTGCAATATCTTCATATTTTTGAAAATCTTGAAAATAAAATTGGTCAACTCAGTTACAAGGGGAACCATTTTGTTTGTCTGCTGTGTGAATTCACAAACTAAGTTCAAGAAGCTGCCAGCTGCATAGGTAAAAGTTAATACCAGAAAACATTCATACAAATGTGCCTCCATTCTACATAACAGGCATATGTACAGTTTACAATAAAACTTTATTGTCTGACTACTGTATCATCTCTGCCTTGCAATATTTTTCATTTGAAAACTATTATGTGCGTGCTAACTACTCTTAAGACCTGTACCACACATAAAGGTGTTGCAAGAGACAATCTGTTGCACACAAACACTTGACCTGATGAAACCACCCTTGCAAGGATGCAGTTTCCACAGTGCTTGTAGATAAGCACTAGAAATGGGTGGAGGGGACTCGTTACCTATTTCCTTCTTCCACTGCAACCTGCAGAACTCCCTTACCTCCTGCTCTGTTTAAGAGGTTTTGGAAGACCCTCTAGAACAGGGGTAGGCAACCTAAGGCCAGGGGGTCGGATCTGGCCCAATCACCGTCTCAATCCAGCCCATGGATTCAGCCTATGGACTCAGCCCATGGGAATCAGCGTAGTTTTACATGAGTAGAATGTGCCCTTTTATTTGAAATGCATCTTTGGGTTATTTGTGGGGCATAGGAATTCGTTCACTTTTTTTCCAAAATATGGACTGGCCCACGGCTGAAAAAGGTTGCTGGCCCCTGCTCTAGAATAGTGAGGGAGATAGCTTTGGAGGCTACAGGAAGACAAAAGAATCAGCAAAAGTTCTCCCTCACCACTACCAATGGATCCCTCCACTCTGGAGAACAGGTGACATCAAGTCATGGCGCATTTTGCATAGGATGAGTAATGCACATCACAGATCATTTCTAACCATAAACTCTTTATCAGTTAAAATATTTCTTACCAGGATGCTAAGACTATTATCAATCTTAAGTGCTAAAAAGCATTCAAATCTGTTAACAGTGACAGTTGGAGATATGAATTCACATTTGGCATACCAAAGCACAAATGTTCATTAAAAAAATACAGCTCTAGAAAATCTACTCAATGAAAATTCATTTCTCCCAAAGTATGTTTTGAACAATAAATTGTTTCTGGGTCTCTGACCGGCCTGTTCGGCTAGATCCAAGTTGTAGGAATTGCAGCATTCCCAAAACAAGTATGCATCTAGTTTGTCTGGTTCCTCTTGAGTTTTGAAAGAAACTGCTCACCGTTTTCATGATATTCCACTATATTAAGCAACCTGCCTATAATTGGTTTGCAAGAGCCACTTACCGTGCTGCAATCTCAGGCACAGGGTGTTCAGCTTCACATCTTTAAACGTGGTAACTTGCTATGTTTTGCAAGGTTTGGCTTTCCAATTTGTGCTTTTCTAATGGTGAGGAAGATACACCTGCCATTCATTCAAAGGTACTTCTAGTGTGGAAAGAAAGGAATAACTATACAGATTTGTAAACCGTGCTTATTGCAGAGGTATGCATTGTTCTGGCATCAAATGTGCCTTGCACAACAGACATTAAGACATAAAAAATGCCCTCTTGGTATTAGAAAAACTCTTAAGTGTGAATGCATTTGGAGGACTGCCAATTAGATTTCAATTTGGAAAGGGAGCATTTCAGCAGGTCTGTTTATGACACTGCACAGCGACTAGTGCTTGCAATGTCAGATAAAGCAAATTTCAACAACCAAGTTTTTTTGCTTTTTACCAAGCCTACCTCTAACTTTAATTCCAATAAATTAATGAACTTGGGAAATCTGCATGCAAGTCCCACTGAACTGCCCAACTGGATGAACATAGTTGAAGAGACTTTGCATCATCCAAGTCTCACACAAACTGAATTGCACGTTATGTCATATCACCAATGCATTGCTTACATGATTGTGAACCACAACATAGTAGCAAGCCATGTGACCAAGACATTTCCCACTGTTGCTTGTATTAATAAAATGTATGCACAGCAGTAGCCACCTCACTAAAGTCTATAGATAAAGCAAAGATGGGGAAACTCGGGAATTTGGGCCAAAACGTGGCCTGTGGAGCAGGTGTGAGGGGTCCTGATCGGATCAGAAACCTTCCCAGCAGGCCCACCCATACTACAAGAACCTCTTCTATCATCGAAGAAATAACTTGGTTCTCACACTAAAGGGGAAAATAAAATGTCCATTCTGGCTAGAGAATTCCCATTTTTAGTATGTGACAAACACTCTGAAGCAGAAGGAAAGAAAAATCACAACATTTATGGACTGAGTAGGAAGAAGCTGATAAATTATTTGAACTAAGAAAGACATCCGTTTGAGCTAGGTTGAACATCTGAACTCAGCTAAAATGGCTGACTAAGAAGGGTCCGGGAACAATAGTAACAGTTTCTCAAAGAAAACATATTGAAATAAGCCAATCTACATTTCTGGACAGCCAGACGCAGAGGTATTCACTACCATAAAAGAGGTGGGCGGCGGAGGGGGGGAGAGGAGCAAAAGTTGCTAACTTGCCAGTATATCATAAGACACCAAAGGAGTAGGTGCTTCAACAAACATTTGCAAACTGCCCACTGACCACCAGGGTGTTGTATATGGCATTAGAAGAGTAAGATTCCATCAGCAAATTCATACAAACATCATAAAATGCTCTTTGTATATTGCTCTGATGAGACTGAATGTCTGAAGCGGTTTTTTTAAAAAAAGCAAATTTGATTCCTAACCATTTTCATGCCTGTCTGTTAATATTTGGAATACTTTTCTCTCCAGACATGAAATGAAATGAAGAAACTAAGCACAACAAGCATCTTGACAAACTGGTCCATTTAGATGTATCCATTTAGTGTATCTATGATAACCTGCCAGGAAAACTATACCAAATACTATTTAGATTTTTTTTTTAAAAAAAATCATGCTTTCTTCTATCATAAAAGGTATCTTTTACACCCCCTGGATCTTAGAAGCTTTTGTAACAAGGAAGAGGCTTCATCACTTAATTTGAAATGAAACTCTTGTAATTTAAAACACATCTTCATCTTCTCAACAATAAAAAAATGGGAAATTTTACAAAGTGGATGCACATATAATTGTGAATGATGGCAATTAGTATGAAATTTTGCAACAATGACCCCCCTCTTTTTACAGTATCACGGGCAACCATTTGATGCTTAAGAAACTGTAAGCAATTTGGGTGTGTGTGTGTGTGTGTGTGTGTGCTAGACTTTTTTTCTTTCCCTATACTAAAGTGAAAATGTATCAGAGGCACCCAGATTCTTTCAAGTTTACAAGAGGAGCCTGGATTAAAAGTTCATTGAAACATATAGCACTGTAGAAAATCATACAAAATCAAAAGACAGACTTACCATCCAGATGTACAGTGCAACACAGGTATGGAGAATAGAAGCATCTCGGAGGAAAAAAAGATGGAAAATTTTCATCACAAAAATGGTCCCAAAATACTCTAGAGCAGACCCTGAAACTATACTAGTCTGTTTCTTACCTTGTCCATCAGCCTGCTGACTACTGATGATGGAAACTGGTCAGGTGAGGTTCTCCACCAAGTGCACTCTCCCCTTGCAGAAAAATAAAATAAAATGGGGCCAAGTCCAATAGGCTTCCCACTTAAAGTCCGAATCCCTCTCCAAAGTTCTGCAGATTGCATGAAACATGTATATACAGGAGTGGACTGGAATGCAAGAAGTGGACTGGAATGCATTCTGGCTGAGCGCAATACATTTCACTTACTTATAGAAGTGTCCATTTTGGTGCCTATGAGTTCATCTGCAAACTGAAGAAACAGCTGTGGTATGCATACCACATCTGTTTTCCAATAGCTACAACAGAATGCTTCTTTCAAGCCTAATTTCAGTTGGGAAAGAAGCCCTGTGGATGCTAGGAAAGGCCTCAATGGACACATGTACACCCCCTACCCCCCCCCGCGCTAGTGATAGATACCACAGATACCAGCACTGTTGGTTAGAGCATGGTGCCGATAACGCCAAGGTTGTAGGTTCGATCCCCGTATGGGACAGCTGAATATTCCTGCATTGCAGGAGGTTGAAGAACTAAATGATCTTCAGGGTCCCTTCCAAGTCTACAATTCTATTCCTTCTTGGTAATCTACTGCCTTGGAAAATATGACATGGGGAGGAAACAAGACAGACGGAAAGGGAGCCTTCATTTGATTCCGTCACCCACTAAAGAATTTAGTGGGATTCTACTCGGATCTGCTACAATGCTATGCAGGCCCCAAATGTTATCTACTAATACGGTAACTATAAATTGACAAGTTGAGATTTGCAGGTACCAAGATCCTTACTAGGGTCAAACAGATTTGGTTCAGGAGTTAATTAGCAGTACTGTATACTTTCTGAAGATATTTTTTAAAATAGTAACAGCTGGTGATCTAATAGGACCCCCCCCCCCCACTCTGCTCCAAAGCATACTTGCAGGGGCTTCCTTCATTCTTCTATGAAGAATTCCCCACTGCAATATGGAACATTCCCCTTTATACAGATGAGAATAATAAAGTAATAGATGCACAGTGGACCTTCTGGAACGCAGTCTACTGATGGGCTCCTTTTATCAGTTTGATGTGATCACAGCAACAGCTGTCACACCTTTTCAAAGCCAGACGTAGTTTAAAACAGAAACAGGTTAAGAAGCAAGTCACAATAAAAGGATTTTTAGTTTGCAATCAATTAAGTTAGAATACAGTAGGATGGGTACACTGACATCAGTCTTTCTAGACATGCAATTATAAATCAGGGTAACACACTTCTGTCCCATACTTGCTTTGAAGTGGGTTCCATGACCAGGATTTGTGGTCCTGAATTTTATAAATGAATTTACCATAAAAACAAAACAACTTTATAACAAAGCAATGTTAAAATGAGCATAAACAACTTTTGGCATCCACACACAAATATATACAACACAAAAATGGATCAACGCAGCTCAGTTTCCATCATTTTTTGTGGGCTGTAGAATCACTTTTTAAGTTTCCTACTTTCTGGAAGTTCTCTAGTTAACCAGCTAGCAGAAGACCTTACAAACCTCACTTGCAATATTATTTATCATATCTATTGCATAAAGCCACAGATAAATGATCATTTGTCAGTGGTCATTTGATAGTATTTTCAAAGGTGGTTTGTTAATAAATCTTTCAACCGACTGCTTAACTGGAAACATTAAAAAGTAATTTTTTATGCACTGAGAGCAATGTTACTTTTACATAAACCTTTAAAAAAAAGAAATCCCATTTAAGTATTAATTATTCTGGAAATAATAAAAAACCACTCTGTTCAGTTAAACAGTTTGTTACAATATACACTTATATTATTTCAGAAGACAGAGGCTTTATTTTGAAGAAGTCTACGCTAAAGACGTTATCTGAGACTCAGATTTTGAAGGCATCTCACTTGAAGAGGCTTAATTCCCCCCCCCCTCTAGAAATGGAGGCCTTTTGAGATGAATAAAACTCCCAGGTGTAGGAGCTTACAAGAAGCTACAATGCAAGTTCAAAAAGTCACTTTCATAATGAAAAGAACCTCCATGCTCTGCAATATTAAGTAGCCTAAGAGAGGCTTTTAGTTACTGTATTATCTGAAGTAATGATAGTTGATTTAGGAAAGAGATAATCTGCTACCTTTACATAAGAATACGGTAACAATACAGAAAGGCTCTGAACAAGATTATGGAGAAGTTTCCATGGCAGTAATTGATAGACACACACACATACAAAAAAAACCTGTCTTTCATCATTAACTCTGAAAAGTTAGTTTGGTTCCCAGACTTTGCTGCCAAGTCCATACAACTCACTTACTGCAATTCAAATGACTTGTAAGTTGCTAAGATTGTGTAATTTAATGGAAGCGTGAATTCCATACATCAAATAAATTTGGAAATTACAGGGAGAATTATGATAGAGCTCAGAACTGTAGGGATAAAACACCATAAACATTCTGAAATATCTAACAAATCCAATTTACTACATACAAAATGTAATCATACGTGATGCAAAAAAAAAAGTAAGCAGAGATTTGAATTAAGATGTTTTTGCACCTGCATTCCTTCCTCCCTGTCTTAGAATCTGGTTGAAACATTCCCCCCCCCCTTGCTAGGGATTCTTATACTGATAATAGAAAATTGGGGTGGTGGGGAGAAAAGGAATTGATGACATTTGTATAGTGACCTGGGTAGCAATTCCTATAACTGCATCAGCCCTTGTTATTCAAGTACGGGAGCGCGGCTCGCTCCACCGTACGAGGAGCAAAACCGTACAAGGACAACAGAGAGGAGGGTGAAGAGGTCGAATTCTGCAGTGCACATCTACACATTTTTAATACAGGGACAATGCGAGGACAGCTGTCACCGTTCCACGCAACACGGACACCGGCTCTTCTGTTAACATAAGGAGGCTGAAACATCCTGACCTAACCCTGGCCTTGCTTAGATTGAAACCCCTCGCAGCCGCCAAGCTCATATGAAGTGTTTGTGAGCAAAACATCACTCAAGGTGTCAGAATGAAAGGCCTGACAGCCACAGCGTATTGATTCGTTAGAGCAGAAAAAACTTTACTGTTAGAGATTACCTTTGCTGCTGCCCTTTGACTATTTTTGCTTTAAAAGGGGGGAAACTTCAACAATACCTTAAGTCATCAACTTTCCTTTACTTGTTGTCATTTCCTTCCGATAGTCCCTGCTACTAGGATTCAATGGTTTTGCAGTCGCCGTATGAAAAGAGAGAAAGATGGGCGCTGCTTCCTCACCGCACCCCACCCACATTGCGTGCAGTATTAAAACGTTACAGCCGAGGGACAGAGTACACATTTTAAAGCTAAGGCAGCGTCCACCTGTAGACAGGGAATTGGCAGTCTCCATAAAGGACCAGCATTCCTTGCAATGACTGGGCGGAAAATAACAATCGGCGTGCTGCTAATGTGTTTCATTTTCCAGTTTCAGTATCTCCATTTGTCCAGCCTCTCTGAGCAGAGATAAGAGTCTTTTATAGGCTTCTCTGTTAAGGAGTAAAAAAACAAAACAAAAGTATATAACACTTTAATTAAAAGCAGTGTCACGGAGTTTGAGAAATCAGTCATGTCACTCGTAGGTTACTTAAGGGGAATTTGAGGGAACCCACCTCAGAACTGTTCTGAAGCCTTGGAAAATGAAATCACGCTGAATACCTGTGTAAGCATGTGCAGAATGTCTAATGAAACCCATGGCCATGCCAAAGAGCTAGCAAGGGTTGTTTTGAAAACTATGTACCAGGAGCAGAGATGTGGGATAGCTCAGTCAGTAGAGCATAAGACTATTGATCTCAGGGCCGTGGGTTCGAGCCCCACGTTGGGCAAAAATATTCATGCACTGAAGGGGGTTGGACTAGATGACCCCTGGGATCCCTTCCAACTTTATGATTCTAACCTTTTCAGCCTGAGGGCCTCATTCCATTCTGGGTGGAGCAACAAAATGTGAACTTTATACACAAAAGTTATCTGGTATCTGAAGAAGTGTGCATGCACACGAAAGCTCATACCAAGAACAAACTTAGTTGGTCTCTAAGGTGCTACTGGAAGGAAATGTTTTTATTTTATTTTGTTTTATACACAAATTCACACACCCCTCTTTGTTCTCCTTCCAAGGAAGCAAGAAGCATTGCCAGAGCTCAAGGGCACATTTCAGCCAGGACAAAAACACCCAAGGAGGATGTGAAGCAAGGCCAGATAAAGAAGCCGGGAGGGCTGCATTTGGCCTCTAGGCGTGAGGTTTCTCACCCCTGCTAGACACCATAGTTAGACTCAATCTAACTTTGATTTAATATGGTGCACCTAAGCATCTGCATCACTTGTATCCATCTGGTTAAATGGAGACCAGGTGGATATTGTGATACAGATGCAAGTCTGCTTCAGGAGCCGGTTTTCCTGGCCAAATAACCCTGTATTTAATAATTATGTAAGTTAGATAACCAGCAATTGTTTAAGCAGAGGCCGTGACTTGTGTGCCTATGCTATGTCAGTAACAATTCCTTTGACCTTAAGAAGTGGACTCAGACAAGGCATAATGAGGGAAAGTCCTTAATTGTTCTGTGACCCGCCCTGAAACTTCCAGGTATAGGGTGGTATATAATATTCAATAAATAATAATATTATTAATAATACTATAAATAGTTGCAGGACTAAACTGGCTTCTGTTTCCCCTTCTGTAGCCTACAGAAAGCATCAGCATAGTTTCAAAACCCCTGAAATGCAAGAAATGCAGAAGCTGTGGGGAGAGGAAAGCTTTGTATAAATCAGCTGCCTTCTGATAAAAGATATTTGCCAGGAGCAGCAAAAATAATATGACTTTATTTCCTTGTAATTCTGAGAGCCTGCTTTTCAAGCACATACCAAATACCCTTAGTGCCATACTAGCCTATTACTTATAAATGGAGTGGGGGTGGGGGGAACCCACTACTGTATATGACGTTTGCATGGAAAGCGACAGATAAGTAAGTATTTATTTGGGCAATTTATATACTGCTTATATTTAAACAAAACTCTAACAGAAAATAAGACAGGGTTCACACAGCCAAAAAAACAGAGTCCTTTGCGAAGCGATCAGGCTCTGATAGCAGCTTACTGGCATATTTCAATGCAAAGCATTTAACAAAACACAAAAGGTGTTTCATTTCATAAATCTCATCCATATTTGCTAAGTTATCTAGGAAGAATTAAACTCTGGAGAAACCCTTCCTGAAAGAAACCTACACTGTAAGTTTAAATAGGCCTTTTGTGGAGAGAGCGAACTTCTGTTCATCACCCGAAAGCAACAGTAATCCCCAAACATACCTTTGCACTGCGTTTCTGCCAAGACCTTGTTTGTACTCTGAATTCCTCAGGGCCTCTGTCATAGCAGGAATCAGGCTGATAACTAGAGACTGGTCCAAGACTGCCACTGCTTCCAAGATGCTGTAAACTTGATTATCATACACAGTAGTGTAATCTTGGATAAACTGCCTGAAGGAAGAAACAAGGGCATTTAGTGCAAGGTACAAAAAACCCCCCACGATTCTCAGAAAACAAACTCTACTGAATAAATGTGTACTTTTATTTGAAAAGGAGTCCAGGGAGCTCATAGGATCAGATCTAGAAGCTGCAAGAAAGGGAGTATGGTAATATAATATATACACATTTTTAATATAAAAAATGCAAAAGCTAACCACAAATCCAGCAAGTATACAACACTTATTTTTTCAATACAGTATGTGCTGGAGAAAGTACTCAATTCAAAACATTATGGCAAACCATAGTTTGCACAAATGACAATTTAAAACTGTGATGAAAAGCCCTTTATCCATTTCCGATACCACAAGTGATATAAAATTCCACCCTGCGCCCCTGGGTGTCATAAGGGTAAGTTGACAAAATAATGTAGAGTCAATGTTAATCTTAGGAAATTTGAATTTCAGAGGTATACTGAGCTTTCCTTTCCGTCTAGCTATCACTTGTTGAAGAAGTGTGCCAAATTTAAATGAAATTCTCCGGCCAAAATATGCACCCTTTCCTTCTTTTAATAGTTCATCATTTTGATTCGAGCTTTTAATCTGACAAGAAACCTATGCTGGTGACCCCCTTGTCCCCACTTCTAAGTGGACTCTAGCGGCAAAAGAAACGTAACTATTCACTTGACTGCAAGTCTTGCTAGCTAATTCTGAATTCATATTTTGGGGTCAGGGATCCCCCTAAACTTTCTAACACAAATGCTTTCGTGTTTTGAATGTTTTAAAATACCTGCTTTTAAGTGTATTTAAAACTTATTTTAATTGAGAATGTCAATGTTTTGTTTTGTGGTTTTGTAAACCACTTAGAGGTTTCCTAACAATCAAGTGATAAATGAATGAATGAATGAATGTAGGGAGCCCCAAACAAATCTTCACATTCATGATTTGTTCAAGCCTCTAGGTTGCGCTGGCTTAACAGTGGTGAGTGCAAAGGAACCCCAGGCACAGATTTATGTCAGGCTCCCAACTGCAGACATTGGCCCTCTAAGGCAGTGTTCCCCAACCTTGGGCCTCCAGCTGTTTTTGGACTACAACTCCCACCATCCCTCGCTAGCAAGACCAGTGGTCAGGGATGATGGGAATTGTAGTCCGAAAACAGCTGGAGGCCCAAGGTTGGGGAACACCGCTCTAAGGCATAAAGGGAGTTGGAGGGAGGCACAGCAAAGCCACAGAGCAGAGGGGTAGCCAGTGCATCCCTGCTGTCCCTCACCCAATTCTAACCACATGGGGAAATTCAGCATCTGAACAGGACTGAAATAGTACTTGCTGATGATGGTATCATAATTAGAGGAAAGTCACCCACACGCCATGGAGGTGGGAGGCAGTTCCCTGCCAGGGATGATATGCAATTCTGTCCGAGGATTATCCTAACATGCGCCCCTGTGTTTTTAAGCCTGCAATGCCTTCTTTGTACGACGGCATTAAAAATCCACCGAGGGTGGGGGAAGGCAATGTACGTGGCTTCGTTCTAAATAGTTTCCCCTTTCTTGTTTTGGCCGATCCACATGACAACCCGCTTTGCCAAGAATGGGAGTACTATAAACAATCAACTTCAAATTATGTTAGGGATAATTAGTTGCTTAAAAGAACATGTTTTCTGTCAAATGCCTTGCAATCGTTTCAGTGCCAATTGGCCAGTTTTCTACTTACCTAAACACAGAATTCAGCTGGGTGGCAAGCTCTCCACCTGACCCCGCTTGGCAGCCTTCTGCAACACACTGTAGAATCTCTGTGGACAGTTTTTTAACTGCAGGAAACAAATCACATGGAGCTTTCTAATAGACAATAGAGGAAAACAGCTCTGGGAGACAATATAGGCTTGCTTCTCTGTGTGTCACACACACACACACCCCATTTTGAGTGGCAGAAACTTAAACTGATGCAAAAAGCTCATTCTGTTACTACAAGAATAAACTACAACTGGCAGTAGCAGATTTTTCTACAAACCTAACACACTTTCAAGGTAAAGTGACCATTAGGTCCAGTCGTGACAGATTCTAAGGGTTGCGGCGCTCATCTCACATTACTGGCCGAGGGAGCCGGCGTACAGCTTCCAGGTCATGTGGCCAGCATGACTAAGCCGCTTCTGGCAAACCAGAGCAGCACACGGAAACGCCGTTTACCTTCCCGCTGCAGCTGTACCTATTGATTTACTTGTACTTTGACGTGCTTTCGAACTGCTAGGGTGGCAGGAGCAGGGACCGAGCAACGGGAGCTCACCCCATTGCGGGGATTCGAACCGCCGACCTTCTGATAGGCAAGCCCTAGGCTCTGTGATTTAACCCACAGCGCCACAATGTTTGCTGAACTCTGTGGGCCTTACGTCTGGCCTTTGTAAGGCTTGTGTTTATGGCAGACCAGCACCTGGCTTGTTTTAAGCTGGCAACCCAAGAAGGCACCCTAGACTACTCAAATGCCTGATAGGTTTGTGTGGGTGTCAGCATGCCTGCAGATAGTGAGCTGCTCAAGGCATAGACCTGTTTCTTTGCTTATGCTCTACAGGAGGGGTAGGCAGATTTCAGGCTTGTGGGAGCTACCTTGTTGTGTGCTAGAAACCCCAAATGGAAAGAAATGCAGTTCAAATACAGTGGTGCCTCGCAAGACGAAATTAATTCGTTCTGCGAGTTTTGTCGTCTTGCGAGGTTTGTCGTCTTGCGAAGCACGGACCTACGAAGCGCGGTTCCCCATAGGAATGCATTGAAGCGCGGTTTCCCATAGGAATGCATTGGGAACTCGCAAGACGTTTTCGTCTTGCGAAGCAAGCCCATAGGGAAATTCGTCATGCGAAGCGACTTCAAAAACAAAAAACTCTTTCGTCTAGCGAGTTTTTCGTCTTGAGAGGCATTCGTCTTGCGGGGTACCACTGTATAGAATTCTAAGCCAAGAACAAAACTGAATGAAACCCAGTCCTTCAACACACAAAAATGCACTCCTGGTTATTCCCCCCACCCCGGTCTTAATTTCTGCAGTGCAGTTTAATAGAAGGGGAGTCTGAAGTCCCTGACCATCTTCCTCAAAATATCCAGAGATCTACCAGTAGATCCCTATGTACGTTCTGCCCAACCCTGCTCTAAAGTAGTTTCTTAAATAAAAACCCCCAGTAAGTTCACAAGCTCACCTTGTGGTTCATTAACCAGCACAAGGCATTTCAACACAGAAGGGAGCAGCAGCTGAACGTCACACATTTCAATGCTCTTGGTCCTCCGAAATGCTTCAATAATGAAAGCAAGAACTGAAGCCAGGCGAGGAGGAGGGGCATGACCTTTGAATGACAGGTAACTTTCACTGGAAGGAAATCAGAAAGGGCCCAAAAGTGAATTAGCAGTGCCTATCTCATGTTCTTTTGGATAAGTAACAATATGGCAATTTATTGACATTTGCTCATTATTCAAAAAAAAATCCATATGCCTCTATTTCAGCTTCCACTCAAATATTTTTATATCTACGTGTTTTTTGATGAGGTCACCTCACCCTGAAGATACTATCCTACCAGGAGCACTTCCCACTGCATATCAGATAAGGTAAAGGTACAGGGACCCCTGACCATTAGGTCCAGTCATGTCCGACTCTGGGGTTACGGCGCTCATCTTGCTTTATTGGACAAGGCAGCCGGCGTACAGCTTCCAGGTCATGTGGCCAGCATGACTAAGCCGCTTCTGGTGAACCAGAGCAGCGCACGGAAATGCCGTTTACCTTCCCGCCAGAGCGGTTCCTATTTATCTACTTACACTTTGAAGTGCTTTCGAACTGCTAGGTTGGCAGGAGCAGGGACCGAGCAAAGGGAGCTCACCCCGTCACAGGGATTCGAACCGCCAACCTTCTGATCGACAAGCCCTAGGCTCTGTGGTTTAACCCACAGCGCCACCCGCGTCCCTTGCATATCAGATAGGCGCCTTCTAAAGCTGTTGCTCTTTCAACATGCCTTCTAAAAATCTTCATCCCAGCTGGTACCTATCTTGGAGTTGATTTTATGTAAGTACTGTTGCGATAAACTGTTGTGAATATTTATAAGTGTTTTTTTAAATTCTCTGTGCATGTATGTGCATGTATACACACACATACACACAAACATTTATATCCCACCAAGGAATATATAACCAAGGAAGTCAAGGTGGCATATCTGGAACTCTCTACTTTTATCGTCACAACAGCTGTATCAGGTAGGCTGGCTGAGAGGCAGGTGAAGCCCAAGGTCACTTAGTGAGCTTCATGACTGAATTTGAAGCCTAGCTTTTCCCAGGTCCTAGGCCAGCACTCTAACCACTACAACACACTGCCGCTTGATAGATACAACTGTTTATATATAAGTAACTGTTTTATCTAAGTTATATCTGTAAATCGCTCCTGGGTGCCTCATGAGAAGTGACGCATAAATAAACAAACAATCATTTCAGTGCAGTTTTTCTTTTAATAAAAAATAACAATAACATGAGTACTTTTCTAGTGTTTAACAAAATTGGCATGTCCCTGAGTGGTTTCCTAAGTTCCACAACTTATTCTATAATAACACAAGCTTCCCCTGAAACTCTTTACCTGGAGAGAATGGTAATGTCAAATACATCATATCCCCTTTTCCTGGGCATTACCTGATGACTTGCACAGTGGTCTTACGGAGATGTAAGACTCCTGGGGTGGTGCTGTTGCTGCATATGGCCAGCAAAACAGGGTGCTGCTGTCCAGCTCGAGGAGCGGAAGGTGAGGAAGAGAGGAAGCGCCCAAAATACTGCTGAACTGCATTTCCTAGCAACTGATTCAAATAGGCCCCTTGAGTCTGAGACTGGCAGCATATAAAGGACAAGCCCTACAAAATGGGAGGGGGGGGGAAACACAACACAAGGAATTCACCATTATCCATCTTGTACCTAGAACAATTCCCATTGCCAAAAAGTCTGAATGACCGAGCAAAACTGAATGTTGCTGGCTACATAATGGGGGAGCCTGGCTTATATTGCCTGAAAACACTACAGGGACTGTCATCGATTTCTAATGCACATAAAGAGGTATTGGAGTTTTTAAAAAGACAGAATAGGAATTTTTGTTTTGTTTTTTGTTTTTTTTTTAAAATAACCTTGTGAAACTAAAGGTAGAAACACTGGAGAAGTTCCTTCAAATGATCCTAAAAATGTGGTATCAAATGCATAGCAGCATAATAAAGCCCAGGGTGGGGAAGTCCACAATGTAAGGTTTGAAGTAACCTGTGGGATTTGATGTTTTTGTAATGTTTGAAAGGGAATGCACGCCTGCAACTACAAGATACAAGAATCAGAAATACCCCCCCCCAAAAAAAAAACCCCCACACAAAAACAAAATACTTCAAGTGAGATGAAAGGCATGCTTGGGGGGGGGGACGTTCCATGGGGCAAAAATTCTCTTGGGCATCATTATGGCTCTAGAAGTGTCATTTTTAAAAAATTCTTATACTGTATTGCTTACAGATATTATTTTTATAATATTTATCTTTCACTTTTAATATTTACTTTTCAATATACTCAAAAACTATTTGATTTCAGGAACTGTAGCTTAGAATGGAGCTTTGCTGTATCTCACCCATATGTTTCATCTGTTTCATACCTGGGTTATAATTTTTGGACATTTTTCTTATTTTACATGAATCTTTGGTGGGTTTTTATCCCAGCTATGAGTTAAGATGGGTTTCTGCCCATGACTTTTTGTATGCTCTGTGTATTCTCCCTCACTCTCCCCCCCCGCCCTCAATCTGTATAAGCGGATTTCTTTGAGAGTACTTCCAGAGATTGACAGGAACGGAGGTAAATCACGAGTCTCCTGTCATAAGGGTTATTATCGGAGAATTCACAAAGACTCTTACTTGGAATTCACACTAGCAAAATGGTCAAGCATCAGTAACAATAGAAAAATATATCATGGCAGGTTCATGGGAATAGAAAAATGGGTGAAATGTTTTCTTTAATTCAATGGAGAATCAGTAATCCGTGCCAAAATTGTTTGTCTGTTTGTACTGTTCCACCAAATATGAAAAAGCAAAACTGAGTTTTGTTAGAGAATGCAGTTAGCACGATGCAGCTGGTGTACCATAAACATGCCATCAGCATTAGCAGCCATTGTTCATTCTACTTGGAATGCTGAGGCTGCCAGTAATAGGTTTTAAAATCTTCAGACCAGAGGATATTTTTTAATTTTTTTTGTCAATCACCTGTCTGATGAGTTAGTTATCTGTGTGTCTTTAGGGTAAGAAAATCTGCCCAGGAATTTTATCTTGGAATTAATACTACAAATGTAGATATGCATTGAAGGAATAACTAACCAGGATTTGTTAGCTAGTAGCTACAACAGGCAGGCTTGAGTAAACCTGCAGTAAGTGACAATAGTATCCAGGCAATCATACTACTGATGTGCCAACAAATATACCAAAATGGATACATGTGCACAAGGCAGACTACTTAACATCTATGGGCTTACTTGCAATACTATATTTTGGCACAAGATTGTAGCCCCGGCATGGGTAATGCTCATTTCCACTACGGCACAATCGAATTATAAACCCAAGAGATGAAGGCAGGGGAAACTAGAATCCCTTGTCCTTTGAGTTACTGCTCTCAATTATTTCCTTAAGCAAAGTTCCAAAACCATTTAAATAGCTGTCAGCTCTACTATATCAGTGAATGACTATCTAGGTAGTAAGCTTCTTCAGGACCGTTGTCTTAGCTTGTAAAATGTTTTAGGGGAGGATATATATCTCTACTAGATGTTTGAACAACCACCAACATCCATGAAGCTGTGTCCCATTAGCAGGACTTTTAAGATCAACCGTTCAACAAGATGTAAAAGGTAAAGGACCTCTGGACGGTTAAGTCCAGTCAAAGGTGACTATGGGGATGCGGCGCTGATCTCGCTTCAGGCCGAGGGAGCTGGCATTTGTCCACAGACAGCTTTCCGGGTCATGTGGCCAGCATGACTAAACCGCTTTTGGCGCAACGTAACACCGCAACGGAAACCAGAGTGCATGGAAATGCCATTTACCTTCCTGCCTGCTTATCTACTTGCACTGGTATGCTTTCAAACTGCTAGGTTGGCAGAAGCTGGGACAGAGCAACGGGAGATAACCCCGTTGCATGGATTTGAACTGCTGACCTTCTGATTGACAAGCCCAAGAGGCTCAGTGGTTTAGACCACAGCGCCACCCGCACGGTGTATGTAAAAACAACAAGCTTCTGTTGCCAGCCATTAGTTTTCCAAATCTATCTATCTATCTATCTATCTATCTATCTATCTATCTATCTAACACAGACATACACACCTGAAGAAACAGAGGAAGATTCTCCCGAATGGCAGACAACATCGCTGCAGGCAGCTCTTTGTCTTGCTGGAGCACAGCATGTGGCAAGAGCAAGCAATCTATTATGCGGAACAAGAGCTGTTGTGCTTTGGAAGTAGCCAGTATGGGTGCCCAAGACTTCACAAGGCATCCTATTGAATAAAAACCCGAAAAACAAAATTGGTAAAAAGAAGAGGGAAGGCATAAACAGGCTTTCTGCTAGGTTGCGTTTCCCTTGGTTGTAACTATAGCAACCAAGTGTCACATTTTTGCATAACCCACTTTAGTCAACCTGGGAATGGTGAATGTCCATTCATAGCAAAATGAGTCATAAACTTTGGGCTATCAATGGGTGTGATTTATTTTTTTAAAAAAAACAGTGATTGGATCTCACAACTTAAAAGTGGCACTGTGTTTCCCCTTTCGTGCCTCCATTCATCAAAAGACGTATCAATAAAAATTAAGTTGCATACGGTGCCAGTACTTTCCCCAGGACTGCTGCCTTGATACAAATCAGAGTTCAGCTGCTTTTAAAATCTTTATTGTTGTCTTTCAAGCTACTAGGCTGAGTTGCAGTATTATTCTATATCCATTTCTTTAAGTTTCAAAGGTCTGTCTGCATGTTATGTGGATTACTAGTGCTATGTCATTGCTATACCCTCTTCCACCTGCAACTATGTGTACACATGCTGGAAAACAGGGCTCCGAAACACACATAACATAAACAAGGAAAAGATTGAGACATTTGCTGTACTGCAATTGTTAATATGCAAGCAACACAGCACTTAGAACCACAGAATTCTACAGCCAACCCTTTGTAGTTAATTTGTGGGAATGCTTCATGTTCTTATGTAGCTGCATTGTTTTATAGTTATCTCCCGCTTGGACTACTGCAATGCACTCTATGTGGGGCTACCTTTGAAGGTGACCCGGAAACTGCAATTAATCCAGAATGCGGCAGCTAGACTGGTGACTGGGAGTAGCCGCCATGACCACATAACACCGGTCCTGAGAGATCTACATTGGCTCCCAGTACGTTTCCGAGCACAATTCAAAGTGTTGGTGCTGACCTTTAAAGCCCTAAACGGCCTTGGTCCTGTATACCTGAAGGAACGTCTCCACCCCCACCGTTCAGCCCGGACACTGAGATCTAGCGCCGAGGGCCTTCTGGTGGTTCCCTTACTGCGAGAAGCAAAGCTACAGGGAACCAGGCAGAGGGCCTTCTCGGTAGTGGCGCCCGCCCTGTGGAACACCCTCCCATCCCATGTCAAAGAGATAAATAACTACCCGACATTTAGAAAACACCTGAAGGCAGCCCTGTTTAGGGAAAATTTTAATGTGTGATATTTTAATGTATTTTAGTGTTTGTTGGAAGCCGCCCAGAGTGGCTGGGGGGACCCGGCCAGATGGGCGGGGTACAAATAATAAATTATTATTATTATTATTATTATTATTATTATTATTATTATTATTATTATTATTATTATACTTTCTGGGTGTCCCATGATCATATGATAAAGTAATTGTGGTCTATGTTGTAAATTAAAGGAGTTGTTTCTTTTTGCTTTCCAATCTATTTCTTATTAATAAAAAAATATGTGTGGCGTGAGCAAATTCTTATTCTGAAAGTGTGGCCCAGAGAAAAATGTTTTGAGAACCACTGACCTAGAGAAAGGAAGACAATGTTTCAAATGTCAGTAGAAACACTCCACATGATACTTAATGCCCTGGAATGCCTTATAAGGCAGAACTGTTTTTCTTCTCCGTTGTGGTTTCCATACCAAACAATTGAGAGGTTTAAAAAAAAATCATCCCTTTGCATAAATTTATATAGTGAAGGAATATGTGATATTTACCTATAATCCTGTAGGTGAGATGCAATCCTTCTGCAGGTCCTTTCTTTGTCAAGTAGGGTTTTACATATTTTAGTACATCACCAAGGTATTCCAGTGCCTTTGCCACCATGGCTGATTTTTCAGCTAGTGTCTGAAGTCCACTGTAATTTTTACCAATAGCCTGAGACAATGAAAACAGGTGTGCAAAAAGAATTAGTATAAGATGATGAGTCTTGGACAATATTTCACTGAAATAAAACAAATGTTTCTTCAAATGTGGGCCCAAACATTGCATTTTCAGAATCCTCCAAAACTGGTATTTATAGGAAATACTGTACCTTAACAAACTGAAAAACAGCACCATTAGGGTCTTGTTTGGAGAGTGAATCATCAACATGAGCCTTTTCAAAGATATCTCTAACCTCTGGAAGTTTTAATATCAATCTTGTGAGCTCGGTCAGTTGTTCCATATAAGCCTTATCTATTGGTTATCATGAGAACATGAAAAAATAATTGGCGTGGATCGACAGCAAGTTCATGCAGCACAGCTTTGGATTCAACTCTAAATTTCCCCTCCCACCCTTGAGCTAATCAGCACTCGCGACTATGATTACAAAGTTGGACAATCAATTTCCAGCACTCAACAGCAAACAAAACAAGAAAGGCAAAGTAGTCTCACTCTACTGCAGGGGTAGCCAATGCTGTGCCCTCTAGATGTTATTGGACTACAACTGCATCATCTCTGACCACTGATCATACTGGCTGGGGCTGATGGGAGCTGAAGTCCAGCAACATCTGGAAGGCACTGCACTGACAACCACTGTGTCTGGTGGGTTACAATAAACAACAATTTGCATTATATTCCCAATTGCTGACTTTAGGCCATGCTTTCTACTTATGTAACTTGAGCACTAATTTCCCCCCCCCCCCCCGAGCAATTCTTCAAATATGTGAAGGGCTGTCACATAGAGATCGAGCAAGCTTGTTTTCTGCTGCTCCAAGGGGTAGGACCCGAACTTACAAGAAATGAGATTCTGACTAAACATTGGGAATAACACTTTTTAAATACTGGTATATTAAAAGAAGCATACTTACCAGCTGTTCGCTCAGCATCTGTCCTGATCGAAGTATCAGGAGGCTGATCGATAAACATTTGCAAAACGCATCGAAACCAAGACTGTACCAACAAGGGTTGGTAGGACTTATGACCCATTCTAGTAAGAGCTTCAGACAATTCACTGCAGGAAAGAAGAATCAGTAAGGGAAAAAAAAGTAGACAAATAGATAGGAAAGCCACCCTTTGTCCTCTTTTTCTGTACCTTTCCCCCTGTGTTTTCATATGTAACCCTCTGCCATTGCTTGTCACCAGGGGATACTCTGTGAGTACTGTGACACAAAATACCATGCCCTTTCCCTGAAGTAGTACGAGAAATGAAGCTGCAACAAATTCTAGAATCATAGTATTCTAGAGTTGGAAGGGACCCCAGGGGTCATCTAGTCCAATCCCCTGAAATGCAGGTATCTCAACCAAAGTATCCATGACAGATGACCATCCAACTTCTGCTTAAAAACCTTCCCTGTTATCCCACCTGGTCCCTCTCTGGGATCCGACTCTGTGCTTATAGCCTCCTCTCTGGTCAACTCTCAGACTTCCTGGGGACCAGATGAGGCCCATCTCAACTGGGCTTCACCCATTCCACTGCTGTGCCTATAGACTTCTTGTTGACTCTGCTGCCAAAAATTGTGGCGTATCTTGTGGGGAGGCGGAAGGCAGTTGCTTGGGCTGGGTTGTATCAGAGCCCTGAAATGAGGGCTAGATATTCCTACTTTAGAGACATAATTGTGTTGGAAAACAAATGTGAATAATATTACTGATATAACTGAAAGACCTGAAACTTTGTAAATAATAGGGCAATTTGTGTATCTGAAGAAGTGTGCATGCACACGAAAGCTCATACCAAGAACAAACTTAGTTGGTCTCTAAGGTGCTACTGTAAGGAATTTTTTTATTTTGTTTTGACTATGGCAGACCAACACGGCTACCTACCTGTAACTAGTTGCCTCTGAGTTAGAACAGAGGGCATATTCTGAATATAAAGGCATGACACATTACTATGAATATATGAAATGGATCTCAAAACCAGGAACACAAATCTTGCATGCACATGTGCAAAGGAAACTGAGACAGGCCACTGACTC
This sequence comes from Darevskia mixta, assembly GCA_034641385.1. Lineage (NCBI taxonomy): Eukaryota > Metazoa > Chordata > Lepidosauria > Squamata > Lacertidae > Darevskia > Darevskia mixta. Next base: position 7,845,886 of record JAWWNH010000023.1, read on the forward strand.
ATGTAATTCAGTACAGTTTGCGCTGACTGGTAACAGCTCTCCAGTATTTCAGCCATATTTCTTGTTTTTACCAGGAGGCAAGATATTGAACCAGGAGCTTTGTATTAGCTACCATCCTCTCCCTTTTAAATCATACAAGCTATCGTTACAATTTATGTCATTAAGGCTCAAGGTAAAACTCCCATTGATTTTAATGCTCTGGACATCTTCCTACATGTAAGCTCTGTGCCTTCTCCCACATATTTTGTTAAATCACTTATAAAGGCTGAGAACTGGAAGGGGTCTTGTGGGTTGCTTAGTTTAACCTGCCACCCTGAGGCAATATAGTCTAAATTTAAAGTGTGGCTGATGGATGCTTGTCTAGCTTGTTCTTAGTTTATGCCATTTTGAAAAATGTGCTATGAAATTCCTCGATGGTGCAGCAAATTCCCACAATTGTGTGCCAAGTGTTACATACAGTTGAATTCATAACATCAGATGAACTACCCAGAATTAGATACCTGCATCCTACAGATGATTCCCCAAATGGTTTGTACAATGGCAGGTGCTATGAGATTCCGGTTGTCAATAAATAACAGTTGCCAGAACAACAAATGGAACCAACGTGCCTCTGTAGAAATATTTATACTTTTATTGTACTTTTGACTAAGAGACTAGGAGCCAAAGAACCTTGGTCCAAAGCCAAAGGGGACTTTCACTTCCTGAAAAGCAAACCATCTATGTATATTGGCAAATGGAGAATTTCAAAAGTAATTTGTGATATGGCACAGGATGGAGTGGGGTTTAAGAAAAAAGGTCAAAAATTCCTCTTGGCTAGTGCAAACCCTTTATATCAACCCAAGGAAGTCTTTCCCAGCCAAAGCTCTCATGTTTATGATTATTTCTTTACAAAATTACTTAGTTGTACTTCCAACAAACAAGTCATAGGCATCGTACAGTAAACTCTGAAGGCCACTGAAACAAAAACCAGTAAACAAGAGAATAAAACATGACTAGAAAGCATCTGCTCTCACTTCGCCAAGTAAGTTTACATCACTCACCTGTTTTGTATTAGGTGGCTTAGATACCTTGAAACCAGCCGAGGGCAAACCATATCATCCCACCCAAATAACTGCATCATTGATAAAACTGGTTGAGGCTGAAGATCTGATGTACATGTGCTGGGCAAATCCAAAGCCAGTAAAGTAAAACCTATTTTTAGAAAGAAAGAAAGAAAGAAAGAAAGAAAGAAAGAAAGAAAGAAAGAAAGGAGGGAGAAATTCAGGGTAAAAGCATACATTTTGTGTATTTCTGAAGCTCTTTTCCATAGAAAGGGCACCCCCCCAAACCCCCCCCCCCACACACACTAGTGAAATGTATTTGGGGACTCTGGAATCTTGAGCAGAGTTCCAGCTCGGGGAAATGAAAAAAGAGAAGAGAGATGGAACTCCTCTTCCCTGCCAGACATTTGTCTGCTCAAAATCCGTTTCCCCCCAGTGCTGTTTTTCCACCTGCAGGGGCAATTACCGGTACATACAAAAGGGGAAAGAATCATAAATGGCATTTTTTGTCTTCAAGAATTCTGAAGTTTGGAAACTAGTTTCTCATCCGATAAGGAATTCCTATCACCTTAAAGCTACATTTTGTAAGAAAGTGGAAACTCGTACACTTTTCGTGAGCAGAATGGCCGCTATTGTGAGTTCAAACGTATTCTTTAAAAAAATGGTAACAGGCTCAATATGTATACCCTTAGGCTGCATTCCTAACAGCACTTACCTGGGAGTAAGCCCCACTGAATTCAATAGGACACATACTCTTTTGCTGCCTCACACTAAGTTACGATTGTGCTGTTAGTACTATGGAAGTGCTTTCAATCAGGACTCCATGAGCATCTACTGGGGTCCCACACATTCTTACAACCTTGCACCACAGGGCTTTCATTCTCCCCTCTTCTTCCCCAGTCACTCACTGCCACCTATTACCATATTTTTAAAATTTGCGTGTGTGAGGCAGCAAAAGAGTATGTGTTGTAGTCCAGCAGAGTATCACAATATGTTATGGATATCACGACAGATGTTCCTCAGCCAAAAAAAGGGGGGTTGGTAACACTGTGCTACTATATCATCTTATATTTACTCATTATATTTTCTTATCATCGTTTGTAGCTCACACTTTCCCCTTCATTCTTCTAAACTGTTGAATTACATGCATCACTATATCTCCAGCGCTAATTTTCACACAGCGATGTTAATCCAATGGGATGTTTCTTTTTTTAACGAACATCTAAAGAAAACCAGAATGGACTTTTTGATGGGATACTAGGTTTCTCCCTTAGCATGATTTCCTTAATACATTTGGCAAGTGGCAGAGTATTTCCTTTCTACAACATTCTTTTCTATTACTATTATATCTTAATTATTGCAAAGCTGCTGAAGTTCAAGGGTCTTTCTTTATTTCCATTATTGACCGGGTCTTTGAGAGCTCATAAAACTCAGTTCTTAATTCATGTTGGGGTAAAATACATTTAAATTCAAATCTGCCTTTTCCAAATATTATTTAAATGGATTCAGTGTGCCATTATAGCTAGGCACAAGCCTTGTCAAATTGAAATATGCAGTATTACGATATAGAAATTTCATGGAAGAAATGATATTGTATCAAAATACAAAAGAACCAGATCAGCTGGGCACAGCTCCACTAAAGTCAAGGATCAGCACTATTATAGTTTACTCTCAATATGCTATTCCATCTGCTAGGATTTCGAGTAGCATTCCTACAGTGTAAGACATCAGAAAAGAAGGTGGTGGTGTTTTGTTTTTAAATCGGAACGTCACACCATGTGCTTAAATGTTGTCTGATATATGCTTAGAAAGCCATTTACAAAATGAATATTATTATAATCTGAGAGAAACATTGTTGGGGAGAAAGGAATTTCGAAAAGCAGAAGAGCTATGAACAAACTCATTTAAGCTCTGAAAATATGCATCACATTTGATATGATGAAGCATTTAGCAGCATCAACCATTAACCTTGCAGAAAATTATAGCTCATATTTCAAATGTAACAAATGATAGCAGAAGAAAAGTGATACTCAAGTTGTGGATCTAGAGACACCATATTAATAAGATGAGTACCCCAGAGTATTCTAATAATGTGTTGGTTTCTCTCTCTCTCTCTCTCTCTCTCTCTCTCTCTCTCTCTGTGTGTGTGTGTGTGTACATCCACCCACCCACGTAAAAATGCTGAACATCCCTATAGAAGTTCCATCATTTGCTGACAAATTAACTAACAGCTTCTAAAATAAGTACAAGACAGAACCAAGGATGTAGAGGAGGATAGCCAAACTGCTGTACAGACCTGCAGCTGTATCTGCAAGCTGAGAACAAGGAGTCTGCAGAATTCTCTGGCTCTTCAAGAAGGGAAAGAAATTTCTCCAGAGAGCTCTGGCAACAGCAAGGTGGTGCTCTCTCGCCACCAACGACAACTGAGCATTTGGGCCTGTGTTCCCTGAAGGCACTCCCTGGTTTAAGTGTTTGTGCACAGTCCTAGGGAGAAACACAAATAATATTATCATTCTATGTACTGGTGGGGGTGCAGAAACACACCTGGATTCCTTAGAAGTATTACTGTACAGACAGTATTTGCACTGTACAAAATGCAGGTACTGAAATATCATTTTCTATAATTAAAACCTTGGTCCAAAGGCATTTCTGCATACCAGCTATCTGATGGATAAATGATGGCATATTAAGCACCATAAAGTTAATGTTAATTACTGATGTCAACCATTAATTACGCACCTCTTAATGTGTCAGACCCAAATGAGAAACAGGCAGGCTCCAAAATGAATGCATGCATTTATCAACTGACAAGTCGGCCTGCTTACAATCCAAAGCCAGATCTTCTACTATTAGTTAATTTGGTATGGAAGGGTACAGGAATTGGAACTGGCACAGAAACGGTTATAGTTTTAGGTAATGCATTTCCCCTTGAGGTTTTATTTATGAAGCCTCAGCACACGCACAAAAGAAAAAACACAAAAATGAAGATTTAACAGTTTTTAGATAAATTGTGCGGTTTGGTTTTGAATCAATGCCCTCAGTTTTACTAGTGGAATAAGGACAGGAGTTACCACTATACACAACGTCAGTCTTTTCCAGAGACAATGTGGCATGAATTCAATAACACACTCAATTTTCTTTGATTCTGTTAGTACCATTCCTACTACTTAATCTAATTTGGAAGTTGTGACTTTCTAAAGGTTCAATAGAGATGTGTCTGCAGGGAATCAATGTTCTCAGAGAAATGGGTGGAAGGAGGGGCGGGAAGCATTAATAAATTTGTCTGGCAGCCTAGGATATGAGGCATTACTGTTCTTAGATGATCAGCTAAATAACATGCTTATTAAAAACAATCTGTAGCAGCGCACTATCATTCCTGCTCCTATTTATCTCCTGGTCAACTCAGTTGAGATTGTAGATTAAGACACAGGCAACATTACTACATTTGCTTTATTAAATTCTATAAAAAGCGGTCAAAGTATTTATTAGACAACGGCATATATCAAGGACAGTCAGATATCTCATAAAACTAATGTTGCTGGCAGGCCATAATCAGGGCTGAAAAAGAAAGGGGCTTTTACATTTGTGGATTGCGTTCCAGGCTTGACTACTCATTTTTTATTTTATTGTGAAAATTAAACAACTCAAAAAGTAAAAAATTAAACAAACTCAAACATTTTTAAAAACAATCATTTTCTACCTCGCTGTTCTTTCTTGTGTTGATTTTCTTGGAAGGACAAAGAAAATTGTGATAAATTTATGGGAACAAGGTTGACACGGCCAACTATTTTTAGCTTGCATGGTTACTAAACCAGGGATCATTTATGGAGTGAGTGTGAAAAAGAGAAGAAAGCAACTCTATCATATTTTCCCTTCTTCATCACGGAGTGTGCTAGTCAGTAACCATATAGTTCAAAGTTGGAGTTACCTACTCGCGCTGGTATGCTTCTAAACTGCTAGGTCGGCAGGAGCTGGGACAAAACAATAGGAGCTGTTGCCATTCAAATTTTCCTCTCAATTAGAACTTCAAAATTACCGTAATTTTCGCTCTATAAGGCGCACCTGACCATAGGACGCACCTAGTTTTTAGAGGGGGAAAGCCCCAATTTTTTGAGGATCAGCTCAAATTTCTGCAGCTTCTTTTGCAAAGGAGAAAAGCTCCATTTTTTGAGGATCAGCTCAAAGTTGTTGAGCTTACTTTGCAAAGGGAAAAAACCCTGTTTTATGGGGTTTAACTCACAGTTCTGCAGCTTCAGGAAGCCATTTCTACAGATTCCAGACAGATAATCTAATAAGCCAGTCACATGTCGCTGGGGAAACAGCCTCCCTCTGCAAGGGGGCGGGGCTAGAATCTCTCTCCCTTATCTCTCTCCCCGATCGTTTGCTGAGCAGCTGCTCAGTGGGCTTCCTTTCAACACCCCCTTCTCTCTTTTTTTTAAAAAAGCACGATCTGCTTTTGCCCCTGGGCAGTTCAGCTCCAGGGACCACACATTCGCTCCATAAGACGCACAGACATTTCCCCTTACTCTTTAGGAGGAAAAAAGTGCGTCTTATAGAGCGAAAAATACGGTAAATAGCAATAATACTGTTCCTGTTCCACTATTACAAAAGCTGAAACCCTTTCAAGTATTTAACGTAATAAATCAGTTCAGCATTTTTCAGAAGTTTATTTACTTTGCAGTAAGGGCTCTTTTTCTAACTGTGGTCTTTTGTGCTGCAGTGGGTACCATTCTGCAAGATCTTCCAACCTTCAGGAGTTCTTTCAAGGGGAAAGGGATTTTGAAATGTCCCCGCACACAAACAAAACTAACATGCAGCTTTTTAAAATCTTTTTGATGTTTCCTTCTCTCATTCGCCAGTATTGTGTCATAATAAAAGCTTACTGAACTATAGACATTGTGAATTAAAGGGACATGATTATGATACTTAATATGGTTTCATTCAAAAGATGCATACATCACCCAAACCAAATGTATTGCCTGTTGTCAACACTCAGCTCAAACAGCCTTCCGAACTGCCTGAATACAGATTTATTGAAAGGCTTGGTTACTTTGTCATCTCTGACTGCAGGATATATCCACATATCAGTACAAAATTCAAAAGATCTGAAGCAAAAGGGATACTCCAAGTTTAAACAGCACATCCGCAAGTCTAGAATTAGATCCAAATGCCATATCCATGTTTATATAATTTTAAATATTAGTCTAATAAATTAAACTATGCATTAAACACATATATTTTAAACTATGTATAATATAAACAAAATGAAAGCTCATACCAAGAAAAAACTTAGTTGGTATCTAAGGTGCTACTGGAAGGAATGTTTTATTATTATTATTTTGTTTTGACTATGGCAGACCAACATGGCTACCTACCTGTAACTGGAACTATGTATAATATGTGCATTTTTAATATTTTGAATAAAGTCATGCCTAGAAGGGATATAAGCTATAGTACAAAGTATATGATAAATATGTACACATTAAAACTTTGACAGAAAATGTACAATGATTAGTGAACACTGATTTACAATCCAAGTAACCAGTTGACTACATGCACACTAGTTTACACTAGTGCATGATTTCTCCCTATTTATTGAATCTGACAGTGGGTGGGGTGTGGGGGAGAGAGGCAAAGTAATGAAATCAGTATAGCCTCTCTGGGTTGGGTTTAGAAGGCATTCTGAAAAGCTGGTACTGGCAGAGCCAGAAGCTTAGGCTGTAGTGTATACACACTCCTGTTTACTCTGCAACCTGTGCTCTCCCCAGTACTGGTTTGGGAAGTGGTGAACACATGACATTAGCATAGGCGTGCACACCGGGTGTGCACACATGGTGTGCCCAGGTACACTGTAATGTTATACTGAGTGGCATCCCAGCTCCTTCAGCTGCCACAATCCACTCAGAAGTTGGGAGTGCAGAGAGACGCAGGTAGAATAAAAAGGCTGGAATGGATCTGTGGCTTCTATATCAAATATTGAGGATGAACTTTCCTTCTACAGTGGTACCTCCGCTTACATATTCCTCCGGTTACGGAAACTTCGGGATGCGTAAGCGGCAAACCCAGAAGTATTTTTCCGGGGTTTTGCCGCGCGTGCATGTGCAGAAGTGCTCTACCGCCGCGTGTGCAGAAGAGGTCTCTCCGGTTGTGAAAACATTGGGATCCAGTTGAACCTCTGGAATGGATCCCGTCCGCAATCGGAGGTACCACTGTACTAAAGAGAGGTTGCTTTCAAAAAATGAAACAAGTGTTAAGCAGAGAGTGATATGTTGGTTTGTAAGGGCAAGATCCAGCTAAGTTTAAGACCCATGGGAAGCCGCTGCTTAACAGAGCATTCCTATACATATCTGCTCATAAGTAGCCCTTGAAAGATGATAAAGTAGCAAGTGAAATACAGTGGTACCCCGCAAGACGAATGCCTCACAAGACGAAAAACTCGCAAGACGACAGAGTTTTTCGTTTTTGGAGTCGCTTCACAAGACGAATTTCCCTATGGGCTTGCTTCGCAAGACGAAAACGTCTTGCGAGTTCCCAATGCATTCCTATGGGAAACCGCGCTTCAATGCATTCCTATGGGAAACAGCGCCATCTAGTGTTTCGCAGGACCGTGCTTCGCAAGACGAAAAAACTCGCAAGACGACAAAACTCGCAGAACGAATTAATTTCGTCTTGCGAGGCACCACTGTATTTAATGTTCTTGAAGGAATCTATGTATAGTAGTAGGGGAAATGTTTTGTTCATGTAACCTATCTTCCTTTTTAGCAAAAGCTTTTTCATTAGACACCAGCCATTCACTTCTCAGATTGTTCTCTACAGCAAGTGATAGACAACAGAGCTAATTTTCTGTCATTCAGAGACAACGGTAGGCTTGCTAAACCTATAGCAGCAGCTCAGAGACACCATGAACTGATAGTTTATGAGATCAAAGCCACCATCAACAATGTGAACTCTGCCTCGTCACATTAACAGGAAACTGTTTTATGAGTTCCACCACTGGGCATCAATTTAACAAGTTCCAACACCAGCTAAGCTGTAATTCATTTAGTGACCCGCGCATGGGGGGAAGCAATATGTAGGTGAAAACGTCTCACAGTGACAAAAAATGCTTTGATTTGCACCATTCATGTGACTGAACAAAGAACTTAAGCACTCACTGCCAACAGCTTTTATTGCCAAATGCACTAAACATTCATTATTATACGAGCGGAACCCACTGCTTTAGAGACCTGTTTGATAAAATAGAAGCGATAGAATAAATATTACATTTTTATCATGAACACAACTTGTCCATTAGGTTTAAATTATGGACTCGCTTCATGTTTAGAATGATCATCATTTTTAGCAGAATCTATTTCACTCTGCTTTCTCATATCTTTCAAAACGTACACATGGGAATTTTACACACATGGGTATGAGACAGATAACCTGCTTTTCCCATCTGATATCTTATCAAAAATATTACCTGTGCCTTCCACTATTATCTACCCCACTGGAGCAGAATGGAGGGAGCTAAACCAACACCAACTAAAGAAATCCAGCTGGCCTTACTTAGGGACATTGTATACAATTAGCAGAATTAGAAGTTGTAAATTTTTTCATAGGCTGTACTACACTCAGCTACAGGTGGCAGTGGAACGTTGCATGTTTGGATGGTTCCCATGGAGGGAAAATGAAAGACCACCTGGCTTATTAAAACAGTCTGTGAGGCCAGGTTGCCTCCTTCTAACACTGCCAATTTCTATGGGAAGGTGTGCTCAAACATTTGATTCCCTCACTTGGAGCCAGAAGTAGCAGCTTTAGTTCTACCACTTGATTCTACTGACCAGGGATGCCCCAATACATTTCACTACCTGGGGGAAATGACAAGACAGACATGCACGCACACAGTTACAAGTACATAAGCCAATTGGATTGGCAGGTGATGCTTACTTTAACATGGGATACAGGACAGTGTTCTCTACTGCACCTGAGGGAAACAGGTTAGCATAGGACAGTGGTGGCTAACCTTGGCACTCCAGATGTTTTGGAACTACAACTCCCATCATCCCTGACCACTTGTCCTGTTAGCTAGGGATGATGGGAGTTGTAGTTCCAAAACATCTGGAGTGCCAAGGTTAGCCACCACTGGCATAGGAGGTGCAGGATAAGCTGTGTGGCAAACTCCCACAGGTGCTCCGCAGTTCCCAGCATTTTACTAGTTTATTAAATTTAACTATTTTTTAAAAAAATTATAAAACACCCCGGTAACATTGTTCTCTGGGCAGCTTATGGCATAAAAGAATAAGATACGACTGGAAAAAAGTAAAATAAAGATTCCAGCATCTGCCACCTCAATCTGCCTTGAGTGATTTGTTATCGATAAATCCTTGCACTCCTAGGGTGAAGCTCATATTCTGGCAGCAGTGGCATCGTGGGCACATTTGTCATCGACAGGAAGCCTCTATATGCAGCACACCAAACACATGTTTCTTTGGTAATGGGATACTTATCTGGCCTATAAACCAAGGATGGGGAACCTGTGACCCCTCCGGATGCTGTTTGATTACAACTCTCACTATCTCCAATCAATGGCCATTCTGGATGAGGCTGATTGGAGGCCAGCAACATCTGGAAGGCCACAGGTTTCCCATTCCTGATCTAAACACTTCCTCCTTTGGGAGCATTCCTACTTGTATTCCTCCAGTGCAGAAGTACACTCAACATCCACTCAGGAGAAGTGGGAAGAAATTAGCAGACTTGGGACTCCTACCGTTTCCTCCCACAAGGTAGAAACAGTAGCTCTCTGAGATGCGAGGGAAGTCAAAACTGTAGCTGCCAATACAAACTCTTACTATTAAAAATCGTAGCAGCTATTAGACAAGAAACGGCAAGGCATTGCATTATTACATTTCTAAGATGTTTTCCTTATCTTGTTTCTTGAAATTTGAGGGTAGGAGGGGGGAATGGGGAAAAACCAATGAATGGAAATGCAAATAAAGGCTGCCGTCCCTTCTAGGGTTAATGGGTGCTTTTGTAAGATTTTAGGTCAGATTAACCTTTTGCTCACAATAGGGCTGGTTATCGGTTTTATTTTTTTACTGACTTTTAATGCTTCTAGAAAGGAGGGGAGGAAATCAATATCACGCGAGACAAAGGGGCTCTGGAGGCTCTGGCTGCACCAGCTTTTGGTTTGGCTTCACACACAATCCTGCAACATGCTGAGTCTGGGAAGGATTAGGCTGCTTGTGTTGAGTAAACCGATGATACTCAATAAACAGTTTCTGTTGTAAACCCCTTAGGACCTGCAAAGCCACACTAGTTGGCATTAGACCAGATAAGCTGCCGAACCAGCTGTAATCTCATTTAGACCTGAGCTGATCCTCCTGTCCTTTCACTCTACAGGATCAACGGAAACCACTGAGGAAGCAGCAGTATTATAGCGGCACTGCTTGCTGGATGTAGCAAACATTTCATAAATTCCTCTCCTTGAAGCAAGTCTGCATATAATCTGCACGGAGGCAGAGAAATCAATGGATTTCTGAATTCATTACCGCTCTTATTATGGCAGGGTAAATGTTTCTCTTTATGGAAGGGCAGCCGTTGCAAGTTGGTTCTGCAAACCTCTTATTTGCTGACCATTTCTCATTTTGCCAATGCTTTGCATTTGTGCTACCCTTTAGGATAAAAATTAACTTCCATGCAAGTTTATTAAAAATAAGAAGGTTCATTGGAAATAAACAGAGCAACCAAGGCTACACTTGTTTATCCATCTACCTGAGTGAATGCGTCATAGAATGCAATGTGACTTACTTTAGAGGAGACAGGTACAATTCTGCACTGTCACTTTACTGCAAGTACAGAGCATCCCTTATATAAAATAACTAGTTATATTTCATGAGGTTTTATTTCTGTTAGTAACCAAAACTATTATTTGGACTGAGATAAGACAAAAAAAAAGCAATGCTGTTTTCAAATAATAACAGTTATTCAAATTATAACAGTTAGCAGGCTAAAAGCATCAACTACCGGTAAGAGGAATGGCTATAGCTCAGTGGAAGAGCGTATGCTTTGCATTGAAAATGCCCCAGGTTCAATCTCCAGAATCTCTAAAGAGTGTTTGGAGACAGCTGCTGCCAGTCAGTGTCAACCTTACTAAGCTAGATGGATTCTGTATGAAGCAGTTTCTTATGTTCCCGTTAAAAACAAAAGTATAAATGCTATGCTTGATAAAGAAGGCACAAAGGCACAAAAATACAGCTTATCATGTAATAAGGCTTTTCCCCACATGGTTACCAGCTCCTCAAATGTGGTGCAAATTTTCCCTATCATGCTTTCTTATGTTTAACAAAGAATGACTCTCTACCAAGTGGTAAGAGTTCACTTTATTTTCCATGTGGTTTGATTGCCATCTATATTCACCCAAACAGAATTTCCAGGTCTCAGTGAAGACAACTTCCAATTTCCTCAGCAGTCCCATAGTCATGTCTTCCCCATCCCTCTCTGCCCTTTAGGCTCCCAGCAGACAAGGATGTTGAGTGCACAATGGGACCAGGGAGGGCAATGCTGCTGTAACGCCTGCTTTTGAACTTGACATGATAAAAAAGGTTCTCCAGGTCATCATCTGCCAATCCCAAATACAGAACAACCACATCTTCTTAATAAGAATTATACAAAGATTACTCCTGAAGAGGTACAGTAAATACTTTTTTAAACCCTATTCAGGAGGACCCACCCATGAGCTGAATCAACATGTGAGTGGGGTCACACTAACTATTTGTCTGCAGTGAAAGTACTGCCAGTCTATTGCATTGAATTAATCTGAGCTCCTGTAGTTATGAAATGGTGAGCAATATTAGAAAAATCAGGATTCTCCCAACCATTAAAAGGTCAAGGATAAAGGGACCCCTGACCATTAGGTCCAGTCGTGACCGACTCTGGGGTTGCGGCGCTCATCTTGCATTATTGGCCAAGGGAGCTGGCGTACAGCTTCCGGGTCATGACAAAGCCGCTTCTGGCAAACCAGAGCAGCGCACGGAAACGCCGTTTACCTTCCCGCCAGAGTGGTACCTATTTATCTACTTGCACTTTGACGTGCTTTCGAACTGCTAGGTTGGCAGGAGCTGGGACCGAGCAACGGGAGCTCACCCCGTCGCGGGGATTTGAACCACCGACCTTCTGATCAGCAAGCCCTAGGCTCTGTGGTTTAACCCACAGCGGCACCTGCGTCCCAGTAATTAAGTGATTGTGTTAAATAGTGCCTCGGTACTTCAGAGGGGGGGGGGGAAACGAATTTCATTAAGACTCAAAATTTACTTAGTGCAAATTTTGTAAAGCGACACAACATGTCACGATGAGGCAACCCTGGTATTGCATCTGAAAACATTAAATCTGGTCTCAAGCCATGCGCATCAGAGTGAAAGAGCTTGTATGCAAAGCCCATTTTCCCCACCAAAGTAAGTTGGAAAACCTATCCCTTTTTATAATGGCAGAGATTTCAGCATAGCAACACAAATGCTCCATCAGGTCTATACCAATTTCCATATGTTGTCAGCGCACACCATGCAGGTCAGATGTGTGTTACAGTGCAGAGGGGTCAGGTCAGATGCGCATTACAGATGCTGCAAATTGGCATTGACCCACTGTAGACTGCTACAGCAGACATGCCCTGCTCATTAATCTTCATCCACCTCTCTGGCATACTTGGACTGAATGCAGCCAGCAGAATTTAGATTGATCCTCAAGCTGATCCAGCACTTGAGCATAAAGACTGCTAGTCTGAACAGATCCACTTAGGATCAGTTGAGTGCTGGTATGAGTTTCCAGTTTTACACTTCTGATCTGTGTTTAGATCAACTGTGATTCCAGATTTTAGATACATGTTATCCAAAACAACCATTACTTATGATAACAGACACAACCCCTCATAGTCTCTACATTTCAACTCTTAATGAAATGATTTAAAGGAACAGAATTAAAGGGTGCTTCTTGCCCTCTCCAATATGAAGATTAATAAAAGCATCCTATCATCTACGGATATGTGACAGAAATTACTTTATAGCTCCTGCACAATCACTTAAAGCCATTCAGTGTGTTAATGTTTCACCTCTCTCCAACTCATTCTTCAGAGGTAAAGGAGTCCCATTTAACATAATCACTTAATAACTGCAAAGTGATGGGTATCAGAACCCTAATTCTTCTAATATTTGCCAAAACCAGCTCTTTTGTAATAACAATAACACCATGATAGCAAACTGTAAATCTGTGTAATTATACTTTAATTGTATTGTGAGGCATGCATTAATCACAAAGTTTAAGTGCCAAGGATGGAATTATAATAATTCTGTAAAACAAATTTAAGCTAGCTAAGTAGGTCAAAACCACTAGCATGCAACAGGAGACCTCTGGGAATTTATCAGTTAATGGCTATTTATGTGCAAATGAGTGCCCTACAACCCTCCAAAATCCTGTGTAGCCGAAGGGTATTTCTGTTAACCAGGAGCATGCTAACTGCTGAGGCATAAATTAAACCATTTATTGGAATTATTTTAATTCCTACCACCCCCCTCACTAGCTGCACAATTTACAGTGTTAATTTACATGAAGATAGAGCTGCTAAGGACTTGGGAGATAGAGCTACTAAGGACTTTTTCAGAAATGTTCCTGTTTAGAAAATAACTTCCACTGAAGCAGCATTCTGCTCTCAATTTCCCAGCCTTCTAAAGGGTGTCTGAAGTCATTAAAAATTCCAGAGGTTCAGCGCCACACTGCAATACAGCAAAACCCTTTTGTAATGAACTCTAATGAAGTGGAATTCAGTCTTGTGTCCCTTCCACCCGTTTCAAACTTAAAAGGCGACAATGAAGCTCAAGAGGGTTTCTATCAACTACCCTTTTTTTCTGTCATAACGTTCATAATGCAGACATATCAAAGGTTTTCACTGTTAAAGACTGAATTGAATGTCAGGGTGGTGGTGAAGTTTGTTTTAAACAAGGCACCAAATTTAAGGAACTTTATTTCTTTTGTGCAGTTTCAGTTGAAGAACAAAAGCAACAACATGCTTGAAAATAATATTTAAAAGTAGCCCACCCTTTGCTCATCTATCACCCATTCTCAGGCAGCAGAGCACTTTCCCCCTAGAGACCCCCAGAGGCAAAGGAGGGGAGCAATTTTTGCCTTCCACAGATCTTCTCCCATAGACCTGATTGTGGCTAAGTGATCTTTAATAACATTGCAGATTGCTTTTGAGGGGAGGAAGGGGAGCGAGGCAAGCTCATGGACCTGCTATATTAGAATTACCCTGTTCTCTTTCCTACTAAGAGACAGGGAGAAGTGTTCCCTGCAAAGCTGAGCAAAATTTTATAAAAATGTTATTGGTACCAGTCCTGAACTATAATGTCACCCTGGGGAATCCTTGGGGCATTTCAATCTATTTTTTCCAGCCTTTGCGAAAAGGTGTGTGCATTTCAGAAAAGCCAACTTTTTATAAATGTTATCTCCACTTTTCTGTATTTCAGTTCCTCCTATTTTTTTTATTTATACATTTTCCAAATTATAAATATACATCATACATTTCCCATAATAAATCACTTCCCTCAGGACATCCCAGTCCATTCCCCCATGGCATTCTACTCAAACCTTATTTTGCTGTATAGCCTTTTTTCCCATCCTATTTTGTCCTATAAATATCCCCTAATGTTGGTAACTGCTGCTCAAACTGTTGTTCCTACTTGTAAGTTAAATATATCTTTTTAAATATTCTCCCAAGTATTTCCACTCATCCTTTACCTGAGTTTCATCTTGCTTTCTTATTTTCACTGTCATGTATGCTAGCTCTGGGTATTCTATCAATTCATTTTGCCATTGTTCTTTGGTTGGGATTTCTCTTTCCTTCCATTTTTTGGGGGGGCATATATTATTCTGGCTGCAAGCGGTTGCATAGAAGAAGAAACAGAGTGCCTTTTCAGGGATATTGACATATGTTATGCCTAGTAGGAAGGTCTCAGGTTTGGGGGAAAATGTAAATTTAAAAATCTCTTTTAGTTCTACAAAGATCATTTCCCAATAATCCTTGGCTTAATTACACGTCCACCACATGTGCATTAGGGTTCCCTCAACCTCTTGACACTTCCAGCAGAGTTTGGATTTTTAAAAATACATTTTTACCAACTTGCTGGGTGTCAAATACCACCTGTACATTATCATTTATAGGTTTTCTTTAATAATATAGCAGGCTGAAAAATTCACACACACCCAATTTCTCCCACTCTGATAATTCTATATTATAGCCAATATCTATTGCCCAGTGGGTCATTATTGCTGTTACCATTTAGTCTTTGGTCTCCCACTCCAATAGGTTTTTATATATTTTACATATTAATTTTCTGTTATTTCCTAAAACAATTCTTTCAAATTCTGACCCTCCTTCCACTAATCCTTTTTCTTTTAAAAATATTTCATTCAATTGAATATATTGGAACCATTGCAATATTGATAACCCATTCTTATACTGTATCTCCTTTCTTTTAGTCTTGCTCTTCCTTCTTTAAATTCTATAAAGTCCTCATATGTACCCCACTTATTTTCCATATCTCCCCCCCCCCCCGATACCACCTCACTAGGTGATATCCAACGTGGGGATTTCCTTTCCAAAAGGTCTTTATATCTCAGCCAGACAATGTACAAGCTTCTCATCACGATTTTGGAAACCTTTGTGTGCTTTGATTTTGTCATAGTAAACGTAGGCATGCCACCCAAACATAGATCAAATAACTCTAGGTCTAAAATATTAGTGTTTCTTTAACTCCACCCATTCCTTCATACAACACAAACACACTGCCTCGTAGTAGAGCTTAAAGTCTGGGAGGGCAAAGTCCCCTCTGTTCTTTGCATCTATGAGGATTTTATATTTAACTCACAGTTTTTTCCCTTGTCATATAAAGTTTGTTACATCTTTCTTCCATTGCTTAAAGCAATTGGAGCTATTTATCAATGGCAATGTTTGGAATAATAAAAAAAAACATCTTGAGTAAGACATTCATTTTGACTGCAGAAATTCTTCCTAAAAAGGAGGGATTCATTCAACTCCATTTTTCTAGGTCCTTTTCAACATCATTCTAAATTTTTGAGTAGTTGTCTTGGAAAAGGTTCAGCTTTTTGGTTGTGAATCATATCCCCAAATATATAACCTCCCCCCCCCAATTTTAATTCCTGATCTAGCTTCCAGTCTTTCTTTAACATGTGGTTCTAAATTTTTAACTATCACCTTAGTCTTTTCCTTATTATATAAAATCCAGCTAGGTTGCCAAATTTTGTTATCGTTTCCAGTGCCTTTGGGAAACTTTTCAATGGGTGCTCGACCATCATCACTGCATCATCGGCGAAGGCTTTCAGCTTATAGGCTCGCTGTCCCACTCGGATTCCACTTATATCATTGTCCTCTTGTATTGTTCTGGCTAAGACTTCCAATATTAAAATGAAGAGCAATGGCAACAGGGGACAACCTTCTTTGGTTCCTTTCTTGATGCTGCATTTCTCTGCTTATTATATTATTATATTATATTAATATATTATATTATTATATTGGCCCATTTTCAGTGTATATTGCTTTTACTGCATTGATAAATTCTGTTCCAAACTTCAGTCTCTATTGTTTTTCTCATAAAAGTCCATGAGACATTGTCCAAGAATACCACTGTCGTTTCTTGCATTTCAGTTCCTTCTAACTTCCATCCAATCTTTTTTGTGTGTTTGTGTTGTATTCCATGTGTACACACATACAAACTACTCAGATAACACAACATGCATCTGATGAAGTGCACTCTGACCCATGAACTGAAAAATTTAAAAGAGCAAAGAGTTTTCTCAAATAACCCAACTGGCATCAGAACAGAATAAAAGTGGGTGCAGATCTGATCAGAGATCTGTCAACAAGCAAAGGTGCTAAGATCGATGCCCAAAGTACACTAAACATAACCAGACAAACACAGCAGTGTTCAAAGCATTCTTCAAATTGCTGAAATCCAGGGTCAGTACTCCCCATGTTATTTAATAGAATTATAGAATAAAAGAGTTGGAAGGGATACCCAAGAGTCATCTAGTCCAACCCCCTGCAATGCAGGAATCCATGACAGGTGGCCCCCAACCTCTGTTTAAAAACAGCAAGCTTTCATTCAAGTTTATCCTCTGGAATCACAGTTCTAAAACCAGCACAAACCGTTCCCAAAGAGACAGAATAAATAAAAAGAAAAATGTGCTTATCTTTTGAATAAAAAATGAAGGCAGAATATCTTAGCGTAGCCCTCATTATCAAAGCCTCCTTTCCCAGGCATTTTATAAAGGACTATTACACCCTAGAAATGCACAACGTTATTTCCCTGTCTCTCCATCTTTGTTTGTGCTGGAGAAAAGACACACATGCATTTCTTTCCCTTCCAGTTCCTAGAACACTAAAAAATAATAATTAAAAGTGTATCATCAAAAAAAGATTTGTCAACGCCATTGCCACTTCTAGCATTAAGGCTGCCAGTAGGAGGCAGCATCAACTCTGACAGCAGCCACTGGGTGCAAGGCAGCGCAGACTGGTTGGGAACTTGCTTCATTCTTCTGTCATTATATAAGCAAGATGACACTGTTCTCTAATCCAGCCAGAGCTGATAAGTACCATCAACCTGTCACTTCCTACATTTCAAATTCTAACACTGCAGCATCAAAGAGTTTTTTACATTTCGATTTCTTTTGCTGGCAGCAGTCAGTAGCCTCTCGTTCTCCCACGGTGTTCTAATACAGCATTTGCACACCGGGGTTACTCCCAGCCTGAATAGCAGGTCATCCCCTACTCACTGAGCTCATCTGTGGCCCATGTGCTAGGCAATTTAGATCCAATCAGCCCTTATTTAGCTCAAGAGTAATGAGCAGCATAGTGACACAGACTTAAGCCTGACCCTCAGGACACTGCTCATCAAGCAGTAAAACTGTGACAAAATCATTCATCTTCCACCCGCTGGCAAGAAATAATACTCGCACTCACTGTATTACTTTTCAAGATAGGAAGGAGGGGGGGAGAGTCCTGAATTTTCATGATGTGAGACATTAATTTGCAGAAAGCTGAATTCCCTTAAACCCCCCTGTTGCTATGAGCTCACCAGGGGGAAATAGGCCTTAGGAGACTGAAATGGAATAAAGAAAATTGCTTCAGCTTTCTTTTCATTTTAAATAAGCCTTAAATCTGGCAAGTTATCCTAAAGACAAAGATATCTATCTGTCTATCTATCTGTATGGTCTTCCAAGCTAAAGAAGCAGCAATCCAAATCAAGGTATTTCAATGCTAATTAGATTTTATTTTATTTTAACTATCACTGCATCCCTCCCCCCTCTTTGTTCAATAAGAGGGAGGGGAGAAATCCCGCAAATCTGTATAAATAGCTATTTTTTTTCCCCCACCACCTGCAAAGAAAAGAAATATGAAGAGGAAAGTTCATTGAAGGGAAAAAAAACCTGTAGTTTCAAAAGTGGAGTGCTTCAACCAGAAAATAAATGTACATTGATGTTCTTCAGGGATCACATATTTTTCTAAACAACTATGAGCCATGAGCAGCAGGTGCTCGTATACTCTGAAATGGTTTTGTACTTTTCTCTTCCCCCCCCCCTCAAAGCATATTTGGTGGATTTAGTCTTTCACAACAGTAAATCATGTATAGCTGACAGGTAGGTTACAGAACAAGCGTCAGAGCAGGTTTGCTAGATAAAATGGTTACAGCAGAGAAGAAAAGAAGCAACTTTTGACATGGTAGTAGCCTAGGCAGAGCAATGCACTTTCGCAGCTCCCCTCTTTGAGACTAGCATTTTCTTATTTTTCAGCGAGTTGCACTGGGCAATGCAGCCTTAAGAGAGCAAGGAGCCCCTCCAGCTGTTTTAGGCTATCTTGAACATAACCACAATAAGGGATGGCTCTCTTCATCTCTATGATGCAACTTAGCCAGGGAATGTGAGACAGAAGAGTTTTGGGATTTCAGCTCCTTGTTTAATCATGCCACTCCTGGGAGGGCGTTTGTGTGCTTGGGTGTTTTTTATTTTTTGTGTCTGTGTTTTTTGGGGGTAAATGATATAAAATGTTTTGAATAATAGATCCAGTTACAGGTAGGTAGCCGTGTTGGTCTGCCGTAGTCGAAACAAAATAAACAAATTCCTTCCAGTAGCACCTTAGAGACCAACTAAGTTTGTTCTTGGTATGAGCTTTCGTGTGCATGCACACTTCTTCAGAAGTATCTGAAGATATCTGAAAAAGTGTGCATGCACATGAAAGCTCATACCAAGAACAAACTTAGTTGGTCTCTAAGGTGCTACTGGAAGAATTTTTTTTATTTTGTTTTGAATAATAGAGTTAAAATAAAGCAGCATCCAAAGTAAAGTTTTTATTTAAATCAAAATAAAGTTGTTCATTTAATTTTTTTGGCTAAGCAAGGAAATAAAAACTGTAAATGTGTATGTTTTAACATTTGATTGGGAGCCGCCCAGAGTAGCTGGGGAAACTCAGCCAGATGGGCGGGGTACAAATAATAAATTATTATTATTTCTCCCAAAGAAGGGGACAGAAAACATGTTTTTGTTTGGGGGGGGTGTATACGCGCAAAACACAATGTAGCTTCCAAAGTAGAGTGTAAAAGCTAAATATGGCGAACCTCTGTGGAATGCCTTTTTAGAAAGGTGATTCCCTCTAACTTGCATACTGCTATTTTATTTCTGCGTTAGACTCTATTTTCCGTCCCTATTTAGTTTAAAGTTGTTTGCATTGTTTTATACAAACTTGTCTGGATTGATTTTTTTAAAATACCGTATTTTTCCGTCTATAAGACACCCCCATGTATAAGACACCCCCTATTTTGGGGGACACCGATTTAAGAAAATGGGGAAAGATATATCCGTGTATAAGACGCCCCCATAAGACTTCCTTTTTAAAAGGAAGACTTAGCTTATGGCAAAGATCAACTCAATTCTAAGGCCTATTACGTTTTCCCCCTTGACAATAGTATTCAGGAAGATGAATATATTGGAAAAATATATTGTTCAAGGGCTAATATTGAAACCCCAGAGTAAAAAACACCTCTCTGCATTCTCTTTATCAGCTTATCTGTTCAATGATATAAAAAGAGAAGAAGAAGAAAGTATCCTGATGGGCTCGGAGGGCTTCCCACAGGGCATTTTTGATGACAAAGTGTAACACAACCCCTCCCCCTAAAGACACACACACAAAAACCCCACCAAGTATATATTTCCATAGTAAAGATACAAAGTAGAAATTCCACACTCAGTCTGAAGAACTACAGGGTGCACTACAACAATAATGAATATACACTCTTATTTGTTGATTTAGCAACAGTCTAGCTATCAAAGAATGTTTATTAGAGAGACAACCATTTTTGCTGGAATGGTGCTCTGGCTGAGGAGGGAAATGTTGTCAGATAAACCTTAAATACTGTTTTTGTTTCTTTTAGTCTGCAACATATTTAAATTACAACAGCTCACAACTCTATTGACCCTATGAAGTTCTGACACAAAAGCTAACCAAAAGAGAAGATTAGCATCTCTGACCACTACATTTTCCTACCGTACTGCTCAGTTTTATCCAAAGGCTCAGCGAGTGTCATTATAAACTACAGTCGTACCTCATGTTGCGAACGCTGCATGTTGCGTTCGTCATGGGTTAAAGTGCCGAACCCGGAAGTACCGGAACGGGTTACTTCCGGGTTCGGCAGGGCGAGCATGCGCAGATTCGGCGCTTCAGGTTGCACGCACTTCAGGTTGCGAACGGGCCTCCGAAACGGATCCCGTTCGCAACCAGAGGTACCACTGTACAAGTTTACAAGCTCCACAAAAATATAAAAATTAATCTGCAGACCTGCACGAAAGCTCAATGATGTCCAGAGTGTTGATAGACACTGTTCCTTCTATTCTCAAGGGTTTGTTCCCCACAAGCCTAAAAGTATCTTAAGCTTCACATTTCCAAAATATATCCACATAAACTTTACATAATGTTCAAAGTCTTCGCTTTATACCTTTTATAATTTTAATCCTCAGTCAAGCTTTTTGCAATGTTTTCTATACATGCCTCCTGCCCTCCCATATTGCAAATTCAATATGCTTCAGGCTTTAACAGCTACATCAGCCACTTGTCAAATCCATTTCCTTTCACAGTGCCCTTTTTAATATTGCTAGATTTCTCTTAATGTAGCCACGGAAACATATGTATAAAGTATACACATGTTCTGTGGAAGCAAATGATATATTATATTATTATTGTTACTATTATTGTTATTATTGTTATATTTCTATACAGTTTACAATACAAAATTATAAAAATAAACACCATAGCAATGAACAAAAACAACACCCTCCATCCAGTTTAAAATGCCACAGATTATTTAATTAGCCAAAGGCCTGGGAGAATAGGAATGTTTTTGCCTGGTACCTAAAGATATGTAACGAAGGTGCCAGGGGAGCCTCCCTGTGGACAGCAATCCACAAATGGGGAGCCACTGCAGAAAAGGCCCTATTGCTTTCATGAGCATAAACCATTGCATGAATGAGCTAAGCCAACAGGTGCAAGGTCAGTCAAATCCATTGCCACGGTAACAGCCCAGTGATATCTCTATAAGTGAGAGGTTTTCAACCTTTTTGAGTCCATGGCTCCCTTAACCAATTACGTTCTTTGTGGGGCTCAAGTGCTAGTTATGTCACCCCTTGTCTGAAGAGCTGGCAGCTTCTCACTCTGCTTCGAACACCCTCCCTTGCGGAGTGTTTCTTCAGCCTCCTCTCCTCTCCCCGGAAGTCCTCCAGGCAGCTGCTGCTGCAGTCCCTGGCCCCCTGCTGAAAAAGTTTGCTGACCCCTGCCCTAAACTCTGGTATATGAGGCACTCTTAGCTCTGAATTAATAGAGACTACTACTATGCTCTAAAATCCACTAGAAGTTTTTGTTTGTTTTTTGTCAAAACAAAATAAAAAATAAAACAATTCCTTCCAGTAGCACCTTAGAGACCAACTAAGTTTGTTCTTGGTATGAGCTTTCGTGTGCATGCACACTTCTTCAGACTGTCAACAGGTTTACCACAGCTATCAGCCTATCACCCATTCCCACCACCCTTCTGAGTAATACCCCTCCCACCCTCTAAGGGTCTGGTGACTTCTGTTTCAGTGTATCTGAAGAAGTGTGCATGCACACGAAAGCTCATACCAAGAACAAACTTAGTTGGTCTCTAAGGTGCTACTGGAAGGAATTTTTTTTTTATTATTATTTTGTTTTGACTATGGCAGACCAACACGGCTACCTACCTGTAACTTTGTTTTTTGTGTACAAGAGTCAGAACCAGGCTGTTGGAAATCATACCCCTTGAATTCCCGTGTAAATCACTATTGTGGGAGTGCTTCCTTCACAGGTAAGATAACCCTGAGGCTTTTGTTAAATTGAGCGTAATTAAACCATCCAATTTTACCCATCAGATGAAGACCGAAATCAAGACAGATCAAGGGACCCTCATTTATTTCTCGGAGCATGCTAGAAACGATCTTGCAGCACAAAAATTGGGAAGTACTGCTCTACATACTATTAGCAAGTATTGAATGGGAAACTGTTCCAGAGAGAAACGAACAGAATATTCTAGAAAGCATCCAGTTCTTCTCTCTCTCCCCCGCCTCTTTTCAACATGAAGGCTATATTCAAGCAAAGTGAGAGCTTTTTAATGTTTGCTTAAGAAAAAAGAAATAGGGAAAAAGTGAACACTGTTACAAGACCTCACGAGTCACGTTTTAGCCCAAGAGCAAATTTTCATAGCTGTGTTATAAATCCTTGAAAATAAAAGGAGTTATAATGGAAAGGATGACAGTCCCTTAACACAGCAGCATGAATGGCTATAATTAAAGTACAGCTGTTGGCTATGCCTCACTCTGCAAAATGGGGGAGAAAATGCCATTTCTACTATCACCTCAAATAAAAGGAAGAAGGGAGACTTGAAATGTGATTCCAGAAACTCTATGTGATGTGTTAAAGGGGATTGCTACAACTATTTGACATTCTAAGCTTTAAATACCAAGGCATTTAGTTAACACAGCCAAGTCAGTATTTTCATAATGCTACTTAATCAGCAATAAAGGAATGCTCCTGTGAGCCATCATCTTGGGTTAGCAGAAAAGTGGCATATGAAGTTATTATTAACTAACTGCCTACAGGGAGCCGCTTCTCTCTTTAATCAGTGATCTCACTTCCTACTTACCTGCACATTCTGACAGTCCTAGAACTATTACACCCAGTACAGTTGGCAGAAATATTACATTTATGCAAGGGCTGATATCTTATTCCCCACCTGGATCTTAAAACAGGAAGGATTGCTACAGCGAGACATTTGCTCCTTTGCCAAATCAGAGAGGCGTCCAAGAATGCATGTTATTAATCTGGCCAAGGGTATTGCTCTATAACCCTATTCTTGGCAGACCCACACAGAGTAAGCTACAGATTCTCCACACTGGGCTACAATATTGCTATGTGCATTTTGCTTTTACACAATTGGGAAATGAATATTATTATATGGTTTGTATATGTACACACGCACACACAAACACATTCTGCCTTTCTCTCAATGTGCAACCCAAGGCGGTTTATAAAATGAATAAATAACAGATACAACTCAAAAATACACCACACCAATCAGTTATAAATATTTTAAAAAATTGAACCCATATTAAAAATAGCACCGAAGCAAAACAACCTAAAATCATTTTTAAAAAACCCAACATACATGCATACATTAGCACAAGTGCAGCCAATAATATAGCAGGTTTATGGATTTGCCTCAAATCTTTTGTCAAAATACTGCATATTGTATTCATTTACTGGGGTCAGTAAACAGTATACCATCATGTTCATTTTCAAGTTGCAAGAAGTATTAATTTTATTTAGAAATATTAAGCACTTCATGATTAGGGAAGGGTAACATGCTGAAAAGCAGAGAAATAAAAATAGAGGTATGAATTTGAAGCCAATTAGAATAAACCCTCTGGCTACCAACTACCAGCACAAACATAAAGGGTGGTATCTAATCAAGTAACACCCATACTTGCTTTCAGTAGTCTACGCGAAGTATGACTATAGTTGGCTATCACCCAAACCTGACTTAGTCTCTGGTGAAACTCCAGGGAGGAGAAAGCCACCCGAATGCTTATTGATATGCTACTGATGGCTGAGCACAGCACATGAAAGGAAGGTTTGGTTGACCTTAAGTACAATCTAATTTTATCTACTCTTCCCATCCACAAATGAGCCACAAAAATCTTAAGGACCCCTTCACAAAATCACCAAGTGGCACTGGAGATGCTTTCCTGTAGTGCTGTTCCTCACTACTGGGAAAGGAGTCAGGTGAGAAAGAGAAGATTCCTGCCATGTCAGCACATGTCTATTGGGACCGCATAGCACCTGTCCTGAAGCAGCTGCAGTGGCTACCAATTTACAACTAACTTGGCGAGATTCAAGGCACATCTCCTTCTCCCATACTGACCTTACTACGAATCAAAATCTGCAAGTGAGACCCTATTAGTTCTTCCAAATGAACATGGCATCTGTATCCAGAGAAAGGACCTTATTGCACCATGTTTGTGAAAGTTCCTCTCTTAGATTCAGTTGGTGTCATCACTGGTGAGCTTTTGCCACCAGCTGAGACTGTATTTGCTTACTCAGGCATTCAGTAATTATGCGGATTTGTTGCATGCTGTTCTGGTTTGTTCATTTCCTGCTTTGTTTTTTGTTTATATTGCTGTGTTGCTGACATGCTATACCTTTGCCTTGTTTTATTGCGCTCTACCCCCAGGCTCTTGTGAGCTGGGAAGGTTAGAAATGCTTTTAAATAATATAAATAATTCTGTGTCCCCCTACCTTACTGTTGCTCCCTATCTTCTAGCATTTGCTACTTGAGGTCTCACTTTGCCTAACATTAGGGCTGGTCCTGTTGACAGCAATCAGCTAGGAAGGAGCTTTCCAATCAGGTAATGAAGAAGCATGCAGTCGGAATCAGAACTTCACAGCTTTCATTAATTCATACAACATTTAAGGCTTTTTCAAATTAAGAATTTCATGCTATTTGAACGTCAAAAATGCAACTCTGTTGTGACTATGCAGGCCATCCAAGACCAAAGGACCTTTTCCAAGGTAGCATGTGCAATGCTTTTGTACAGTTCCAGAGAGTGTGTCTTCTGCATCTGGATAGTCTGCACTTTTTAAAAACCAAGTTAAACCAATTTACAAAGACCCTCCTAATAAATCACCTACCCTTTGTCAAGCACTTTATCTTTGTTCAAAGACAGCCTGGAAAAAAAAATAATCAGTTGTCCTTGGATTTACAAGCTACTGACAGCAGAAGTCAAACTATCCAGACAGTAACAAAGTACTTAAGGTAAACATGCAGGTCAGTTTCTTCCCACTGTTCATAATGCATATTTTCTAGCGCTCCTCCCCCACAAATCCTCAGATTTCTACAGTGACCAATCAATAACTGCCTCATTAGGGCTTGTGGCAGGATGGCAAGGGAAGATGTCTTCTGACCTCCCTAAGGCAGCTTTCCCCTCTTCAAATTGAAGAGCTGCCTCCAATGTGAATTAGTGGACAGAAATATGTTTATTGCGGAAAGGACAGTTTGGAGGTTGTAAACTGTATCAATAAATCAAGGCAAAACTGATTAGTGATGAGACACTATCCTTCCAATTTTTACTAGTCACCATGCCATTCTCCTGTTTTATGTCGTTTTTATCTAAGCAGGAACTTTGGGGCTACATGAAATATTGCAAAAGCTCAACAAACAGGTATGTGTAATATATAAAAAGTGTGTGTGTGTGATCTACAACAGAAATGATGAATATACAATTACGTATAAGTTCAGAAGCAAATGAGAATGCCAACAGCTTACAACATTTCAATAATGCAGGGATAGCCAATGTGTTGCCCTCCAGTTGTTGTTGGAATCAAATTCCCATCACTCCCAGTCAACATAGCCAATGGCTGGGGATGCTAGGAGTTGCATTCCAGCAACATCTGGAGGGCACCACATTTATTAGCTCAGCATTAAGGCACTGTGCTCCTTCCCACCCTTGTCTCTGTAAGCAAGCAATTGTCAAACCGCTTCTATTATTTTCAAGCTGCACCAGGATCCATGGAATCCCGCGAGCTAAGCAGCTTTCCCAAGGAGGCAGGAGAGCAATTTGGCCTGCTTCCTACACAACAGTGGAGGCAATACAGTTATCACTACTGCTCAAAAGAGACACCAATTGCTTCACCAATCCAGTCGGCTAGCATGCCAGTGAAGCAGAGTGCTCTGCCCCACTTCACCATTCCAGTCAGCTTCCATATTGATCACAAAGGAAGTGAAGCCACTTCTTCCATGGTCAGTATGCAAGCCTATAGGATAGCAAAGCAGAGAGCTATGTCCCTGCTTTGAAACCCTGATGAAATACAAGACTGCTGTACTCGTTTATACATATCATTCATTTATTGACTTGCCATACAAGTGAGATTCAAATCCATTAAAAAGCAATACGATGCTGCCTATCTGTGAAAAGTGACTGTCAAAGGTAAGCAATATGGTTTTCTCGTTACTGTTGGACCAAAGTTCCTATCATACCTGACCACTGACCATACTACGTGGGGCAGAACGGCTACCCCTGATGCAAGTAATCACTTAATACTACCATCAAGAAGTGATCAACATGTGTTCATCAGCACTTAACATCTCTTGCATTCTTCCATTTAAATTCTCAAACCCACCAAGGTGAATGCAATACACTCATTCCATATGGTGGCCAGATAGTTGAAAAACTATTGTTGTGTAGTCCAAGTCAGGCATCAAACAGGAGACTTATCACACTGGTAGACTGTTTTCAGTTTTGTGGCTTACACCTTTTAGAGTTTCTTTGTTTATTTGGATGTACCAAAATGGATCCAACATCTTCTTCACACTAATTCATAATTTAAAGAATCCATGCCTTCTGCTTACATACCTCAACCCTAAGTTATAATGAATTTATCATTTTTGTTCTTTGCCACCCAAAACTTTTATGCTGCAAAGCGGGATAAACTTATTTAAAACGAATCAATTATAAAGTACACGTATTACACTGTAGGTGTATGAAAGTCAATGTGCGAGAAATTTGACAAAAGAAGTTTGAAGCAGAAAAAAACCCCTCAGCAAATATTAATTAAAAAAAACTCTTACCTCAGTCTGAACAGAACATCTTGCAAGAAGCTAAACACTCTTGCAAGTTCAGCTCCTCGGCAACCAGGCAGCAGCATACTAAAGCCATCATTCAGCAGCTTTTCTTCAGAAAGGTGCAAGTGGCAGCTGGTCTCAAAAACTTCTTGGACGCCATCAACGTAAGTGGAAAGCAGCACCCAGAGGTTTTGTTTCAGCAAGGGGTCATTTCTGGCAACTAAGAATTCCTTTGCCTTTTTGTGGAAGGCATTCGAGACTTCCTCAGCTAGCACACTGATATCCATGTTCCTTTCAACATACATTAACATGAAGGCAAAGTAGCCCTTCCAGATCAAAGCTCTCAGAGAAAGGCTTGTAGAAACTGGACTAAGGAAATGCAGAAGTTCCATCACGCGGCTGGCAACGTCCTCTGTCTCCGCTATAGCTGCCAGCACGAGGAAAAGATGGAAAAAGTTCTGCAGGCCAACCTCCGTCAGTTCTCGCATTCTTTTCTGGTGGAACTTGGAATAAATTCTGCAAAAAAAAAAAAAAAAGGCACAAAGACTTTCCTTAAAACCTTTTTTTTGTTTTTATCCTTTGCTTCGATAAGCTCCGTTAACCTGCCTTCCAAAGAACTGCCGTAATGGTAAATGACCTTGCTGAATTTCTTTCTGCTCAAGGTGGGTTGTGGGCCTGTCCTCAACCACCAGCTTGTCTGGAACCAGAGTACTCCAGATGAAAAAACTGGGAAGTGGACTGTGCTAACATGAACTGCAAACACCTCGAGAAGAACGGATTCAACTATATTATCTGCCAACTGTTCTAGCCATCTCTCATCTAGTACCACAGAGACGGCTGGTATTCAGAGGACAAATAGCTCAAAGACCAGAACAGGGCAGCTAGGTCTCAATATGTCCTGCCAACCTAGCAGTTCGAAAGCACGTCAAAGTGCAAGTAGATAAATAAGTAACGCTCCGGCGTGAAGGTAAACGGCATTTCCTTGCGCTGCTCTGGTTCGCCAGAAGTGGCTTAGTCATGCTGGCCACACGACCCGGAAGCTGTATGCCGGCTCCCTCGGCCAGTAAAGCGAGATGAGCGCCGCAACCCCAGAATCGTCCACGACTGGACCTAATGGTCAGGGGTCCCCTTACCTTTACCTCTCAATATGACAGTGCAGAAGAGCTTCCCACTGTAAATAATGATTGTACATGTCGTAATGCACCACCACTAGATATGCGGCTGAATAAATTCTAAATGGGTCTACTCTATATTACTGAAGACATTCTTATGCACCGATGTTGCTGGGCTCTCTTCAGCGCAAATCAGAACATCCATTGGTAAGGACATGTGAAGGCTCATTTAGATTTGACAGTATAGGAGGTTTTTGTCCATGCATACTGAGTGAGAAGAACTACTGCAGGGGTGGGGCGCAGGATCCAGCTAGTGATTGACAGCTCTTGCTGTGATGGCTATGCTCCGCCTCCACTCGTGCCTCTGAAGATCAGTTACTGAGAATCACAAGGGAGGAGAGTGTTGTTGCACTCAGGTCCTGCTTGTGGGCTTCTCATAGGCATCTGGGTGGACTAGATGGGGCATTGGCCTGATCCAGCAGGGCTCATCTTATGTCATTTTCCCACCCACCATCCTTTTATCCAAAAAATGTCCAGATGTAATAAAAAAATGCCAAGACATTTATAAGCTTTACTAGTAAATTAAGCACGTTAAGATAACGGGCGCTAGAAAGTATATGGGGGGAGCGGCGGCCACCCTTCTCAGCCTGAGGCAGGAGCCCGCCGAGCAGCCGCTCCTCGCGCGCTTCATCACCACAGCCGCGAAGAAAGTTTGCTCCTCTCTGGACGGGGCGGGTGGGTGGAGGGGCTGGCTTGGCGGCGCTTCTAGAGCATATGTGGTCAACCAAGCCACCCACCCCCTGCACCCCTAGACCACCCCCAAGCCATGCAGTCAAGCCACCCACCCCCTGCACCCCTAGACCACCCCCCAAGCCATGCAACCAAGCCACCCCCTTGCACCCCTAGACCACCCGAAGCCATGCAACTAAGCCACCCCCTTGCACCCCTAGACCACCCCCAAGCCATGCAAGCAAGCCACCCACCCCCTGCACCCCTAGACCACCCCCAAGCCATGCAAGCAAGCCACCCCCCTGCACCCCTAGACCACCCGAAGCCATGCAGTCAAGCCACCCACCCCCTGCACCCCTAGACCACCCCCAAGCCATGCAACCAAGCCACCCACCCCTTGCACCCCTAGACCACCCCAAGCCATGCAGTCAAGCCACCCACCCCCTGCACCCCTAGAACACCCCAAGCCACCCACCCCCTTCACCCCAAGGCATGCAACCAAGCCACCCCCTGCACCCCTAGACCACCCCAAGCCATGCAGTCAAGCCACCCACCTCCTGCACCCCTAGACCACCCCAAGCCATGCAACTAAGCCACCCCCTTGCACCCCTAGACCACCCCAAGCCACCCCCTGCACCCCTAGATCACCCCAAGCCACCCACCCCCTTCACCCCTAGACCACCCCCAAGCCATGCAACCAAGCCACCCCCTGCACCCCTAGACCACCCCCAAGCCATGCAGTCAAGCCACCCACCCCCTGCACCCCTAGACACCCGAAGCCATGCAACTAAGCCACCCCCTTGCACCCCTAGACCACCCCAAGCCATGCAACCAAGCCACCCACCCCTTGCATCCCTAGACCACCTCCTAGCCAGGCAGCCAAGCCAGTCTGGAAACCGAACGTGAAAAGCTGGGACGAAAGAGAGAGGGGAGGGAGAGAGAGAAAGAAAGAGAGCAGCGAAAGCGAGGGAGGGAGGAGAAAAAAGAAGAGGGCCTTGGATCTCGGCAACCACCATAAAGTGGGAGGAAGAAGCCAAAACAGCTGGCCAGCCAGCAGCCGAAGGGTTGGCTTTGACCCCCTTCGGGCGCTGCGCCCTTTTTTGGAGAGGGAGGCGGCGTGTGTGTGTGTGTGTGTGTGTGTGTGTTGCAAAAGGAGAAGGCAGTAAGAAGAGCGAGCAAGGAAGGCAGAAAAAGGAAGCAAAGGGAGAGGGAGGGAAGGGGCGGGAGGTCTCTCTGCTTGGAAACTGCTCTGCCGCCGCCGCCTTGGACCCGCCGCGCGGAGAGGGGGAGGAGGAGGTTGGGGCGCTTCGCTCAGCATCCCCGCCGGCTGCGTCCACCTCTCCGCCTTCTCCTCATCCACCGGTTGGCTGCCTGCCTGCCTGCCTGCTGCTGCTCCTCCCGCCACGCTCAGGGAACAGCAGCAAACCAAGCCCAGGCCAGCAGCTGCTGCCGGGAGCCCGTCGGACGCAGCAGGCGGCGAGGAGAGGCACCTTCTCCTCACGGGAGCCCCTGAGCGGAGCGCAGGGAACAGCAGCGGGAGGAGCAGCAGCAGCAAGCAGCTCAACCGTCTGCTTGCCTGCTTCGCGCGCGCCCAGCGTTCGGCCGGCCCTGATTGGTGCGCGCGTCTCTGCCCTCCAACCCCTGTGTGCTTGGGGCACATGCGCAGTAACGAAAAACCACGGACGGACGGACGGGCACGCAGAGACACTTGAGCTTTATTATATAGGATGTAAGTTTTAATTGGTTTTAGTCTAATTTATTTTGGTTTTAAATTTCTGTATACTGTATTTTAGATTATTGTTGTATTTTTTTAAATGGTAACTTCATTGTTTTTGTAAACAGCTTTAAGGTCCTCCCCTCCCCCATAATCAATTTTTAAAAAATAATTTTTATGAAATGCAAATAAAACGAATACGGGAATATTTCCGAATTCATGAATACTGACACTACAGATGTACACCTTCTTAGATAAAACACATTTAGTCAATCACTGAAAGTATCAATATGTTGAAAACTGCAAAAGCCACTGTACCTTCCTTTGATCTGCTTCCAGGGATGAATGCCACTGGTCTTCACTGCCTTCTTTATTACTTGTACCAAAATGTGAAGAAAAAATTGGTAACTATTGTTGGTGGTATACATGTCAGGAGTATGTATGTCGCCACAACATCTCTTCACCGACTCATACATAGACATGGGTGTTTTACTAATATTTGCAAGACCTTTGAGACCAAACCAAGGAATAGTAAAGTGACTGTTCTGAAAGAAAGAAAATGCAGTATATTGAAGCTACAGCTGAGCTATGCCCTTCCTTGGCACAAGGGTTTATTGCCACCACTACACAAGACTGCTCCATTCCAGGCTCTTATATCACCATGTGGAAATGGCAGCTGCCGCTGGGTGCAACTAAAAGGTCCAGCGACTGCAGACGCGAAGGACGACACACTGTAGAATGAAAAGGGGCTAACGGAAGGCTGCTTCCCAGCCTGCAAGAACACTTAAGAGGGAAAGAATTGCTTAGTTGTATCCGTTTGGTTAGAAGATCCCAACTGATGGGATCCCATTTCCCCCTTCCTTCCTGGAGGAATTCTGCAAACAACTGTGGCTGCAGAGGCAAAGGGGGAAGAACAATCTAGCCTCACGTCGGAGAATGATTGCCAGATAGGAGGGTGTTGCTCTCTTTCCCACTCCGTATCTTCTCCCCTCCCTTTTAAAAAAATGTAGATATTGGGAAGCTACTCAGACCCTTTTGAAAGAAGTGGGATGGAAACTGTAAATGAATGAAACTGTAGAGGGTTTTTTTTGGCAGGGGGAATGAGGCCATAAGCATTTCCACTGCTATGCAGACTTGACTAGATAACAACTTTCTCAAGGTGACGGATGCCCACTTACAGCTTTCTTGGATGTTATTTACTAACCAGATTCTTGCTATAATGTTCCCAGAGTATGGTGACGGCTGAGAGGTTCATGTCCCAGATACGACTTAATGTCAAACAGCACTGAAGATGCGTTCGTAACTGTTCTTCTAATATTCCAGTCTATCAAACAAAGACATTCAAATGCAATTATATTTTGTTTTATTTAGCAAGCTTCTTCTTCTTTTAATAGTAAAAAACAACCTTGGTCACAATCAAATATAAAGCTTTCGGATTCTGAGAATATCCCCCTCCCCTCCTCAAATGTTATTTCTAGTTTAGAAGCAAGCCAATCCATTAATATGAGCAGCGATCTAGAAAATAAAATCTGACAAGTACCAGCATTGTCATCTACTGAAACTCTACCTACATTTTTATGCATTAGAATCATATAGCTACAAAGCCAGGGGCTAGGAAAGATAATTTGGAGCGTAATTCCCAGATAAGGAGGCCACCTCTAGGTAAATTCCAAACAGAAGTTTATATACTGAATTGTGTCGAGACCACTTTCTAATGGCTAAGACCCACTGGACAGAATAGAAAAACGCTTGTTCTAAGAAATTTCTGGCCTCTGAATAGCGGAGTGATCCTGGCCCGTTCAGCTCGCAAAGATTCTGTTGAGATAATATTGGTAATTAGCACTTTGTGACATGTGGCATTTATGCATATGCCCATGTGGGCCAGGAATGTAACATCTTAAAGCCTAGAGAATTAAATCTAATTTTCTATAAACTATATTGGAATTGGCCAATCTGCATTCATTTCTGAGGTCAAGACTGCATGATGCTACCACAGAACTATCCTTGTTTCACCCCTCAGCTGTGTTCAGATTACAGCCACTTTGTTCCAAGACAAACAAGCGAGAACTGACTCAGATCAGTGTAGCCCCACCCATTATCCACTTGCATATTTCTCCCTGGATTCCATTATAATGAAGCAGAACCATGGGAGCCGGCTTTTATATAGCCCTATGGTGTGAATGAACTCAAGATACCTAGGCATAATTGATTGAAAAATACAAATCATGCATTCTAAATCATTAAGCAACAATGTTATCTTTTTAGGGGGAATCCCTGCCCAAAGACTATACAGTGGGACCTCGACTTACGATAATGCGTTCTGACACGATCTTCGGTAGTCAAAAACACTCGTAAGTCGAGTCCCCATAGGGATGTATTGAGCGGAAAAACGTCGTAAGTCGAAGAAACCCGCATCAAATCTTTGTAGGTTGAAGAAACCCTATCGAAAGCGGCCGCGACTTCCGGTTGGAAGTCGAAAAATTCGGATGCGGTGGCCATTTTTTTTTCTTCCGGAAGTCATTCGGGAGTCAAAAAACACGTAAGTCAGGTCACTCGTAAGTCGAGGTCCCACTGTAATAATTTCAGTTACTCAGAATATGATTATGACCTACAGTGGCTTTTTGAGATGAGCCAGCACCCTACTGAGCCCCACACATTTTCCTTTTGGGAGGGAATGGTGGATAGGTTTTGCTCACATCTACATCTTCCAGCAGCCTGGAAGGAATCCACACACCAAAGTCACAATGTCTAGTGACCAGGAAAAGGTAGATGGGGAAACTCACTTCTCCGATGCCCAGTTTGCTTTACTGCATGCTATATGACATTTCTTTATTCTATTTGTATTCTACCTTTCCTCCGAGGTGCTCAAGGTAGTGTACACTCTCCCTTTTATTCTCACAATAAGCCTATGAGGTAGGTTGGGCTGGGAGACTGCGGCTGGCCCAAGGTCACGCAATGGACTTTGTGCCTAAGCAGGATTTGAACCCTGAGTTCCCAGGTACTAGGTCCAACACTCTAACCACTATTCCACGCTGGCTCTCAGAGCCAATGATTTGTAATTAGCCCCCTCAATAAGACATCCTCAAAGTTTAATTTCATGGAGCATATATTCAGATTTCAGTAGCACATCTGCATCATCTTGGACTGGGTTGAAGTGTTCCCTAAACATTTATAGTACCTCCATCTAAGTTAGCTGTTTGGCTCAAAAAATATGATAGAAAGGACTTGCAGCCTGGAAAGAATGCCAGCTAGATCTACCCAAAATGCGACTTATGTGCTTCAACATCACAGAAAACTACATGTTACTGTGGAAGCAAATGTGATTTAAATATTTCATGTGTTATCCAGCTACACCACCATTTGGTAATTGCATGCCTTTTCCTAACCATACCTGCAACACACACAAAAAGCAGACTGCAGGGAGCTATAATTAGCTATGGCTTCCTGACAATTCCTGAACCAAGGAAAGGTGTGCACTTTATGGGATAGTAGGTACATGCTAAGTTTTTAAAATATTAATTTTGGACTTCCTTTTAGTTTTTAGTTTTTACAGGACACAATGGTATACACTATTAATTATTCCAAGATAAAACAAGAATGAATAGTTTTGGATAACCTGGAGCTCTTCTTTATTATTCATCACATGATAAATCATTTGATTGCATAGCTAAGCCAGAGGTGGAAAACAGCTTTCTCAAAAACAGTCTTGTAAAGGATCTAATTTCTACAAAACACTTCCCATAACTCCAGCAGCCAGTTACGCCCTACATTGTTCTCATAACAAGCACTTTGTTTAGCCTTAAAAACAAATTATAATAGCAGCATTTAAAAAAAAAAAAACTATTGCAAGTGCAATAATAAACTGGCTAAATCATCTAAAACCTATTAATTATAAATATAAAAATTTAAGATATATATATATATATATATATATATATATATATATATATATATTACAGCAGCTTGCAAAGTAATATTAAAGCTGTAGTCCTATAAACATTTAAAATGTATTGAGTCCAATTGAATTCAATGGGGCTTACTTTTGTGTAGACACACACTGTAAAAAGTCTAGATGATATACTAAAATTATGATAATGCAGTATCATAACATGCTAACATTTTGGCTCCGTCAAGACAACATAATAAACCATGGAAATGAGCCCACTAAGTCTTTGGGCTCACATATTCCCTCCTCCAGAAGAGCAGCTACAGAGAGCAGTTGCAAGCTTTCACTGTGTTTTTCTTTTAAATTAAATGTGACCACTTGAAGCCATCAGACTACATCTAATTTTAAACATGTCTTATTTGAAACAAGTCAGCTTTAAACAACAAATAATGAATTAGGTGTGTTTTAAACAAACCATAGGTGAAATTAACCACAGTCTAGTGTTTGGTTGGAACCCTAAACTGTGGTTGATTGAAAGTTTCTGATCTCTTCACTGCTGCGCCAGAAGTAGAGGGGAAGAACATGTAAGTTCAAGGCTCATTCCCATCACAAAACACCATCGTAGTGTTAAATGTAGCTCTTGACTAGACAAAGCCAAAAGAAAAGCCGTTACTTGGCCTCCTATCCTCTGCTACATATCTTTATATGACACCCAGTAAATTTTATATGACACCTCATAAATGCAATAAATATACAAACAAATTAAAGAAATTCTTGTAATAGCTGGTGTTACATCAATTACAATTTGTGCCATGCAACCTAAAAACACATTTTACAGAGAATGTGTTAACATGTACAGCATATTTAAAAGCACTCTAAAAAGGAGGTCAGTTTTGACCTCTGGGCCACAAAGTACTGCATTAACAGCTCTGTAGAAAGAAAAATGATAAGGTATGAAGTGAGTGCTCAGAAGCTACAACCTTATCAGTAAGAGTTTGATTCAAGCCTGTAAGACAAATTGCTCAGCAAGGCAAGTCACCTTCCTGCTGTGATGAGGATATAGCTGAATTTTCAATGCAACAGACTATCTCCCCCATCACGTTTCTCAACCTGATACCCTCAGATTCAGCATAGAGCTTACATTTTCTAAGCATCCTGTTCTTATTCGGAATACATCTTGTCAAAGGGACCAAGTAATACGTCCAAGATAATTATCTCTCCCCAGCCCCCCCACCCTATCTGACAATTTATCTTCAAAACACAAGCACTCAGGAGTATGACCACTAACAAGAAAGAAACTACGCAGCATCCTAGCTCACACAGATCATCAAGGTTGTTCGTAACTCCTGAGTTAAAGAAGCCAGATTTCTGAAAGCAACGTGGTGAATAAAATCATTTTCACATTCTGTCCACCTGTCCCCAAATCAGCCCAATCAAACTTGCCTGTGATTCTTAACATACTTACTTGACTATTGATGGACTGCTTCAATAGATCTTCCACATAGGACCAGTTAGAGTCTATTGGTTTCTAGATGAAAAACCATATTGAATGATAAATATCTGGTTTTGGCAAGCAATACTAAGTGAGCTATGCATGGCAAGCTAAGTGATATTTACCTTCTTTTAATTATTGCTACAAAAGGGCGTGTAGAACACTCATTTTTCTCCACTAGGTTTGGTTAATAGGCAAAACATTTACAGTCTTCATAGAAAACAAATGTATTTTACGGTAGTATGGATAGACCAGAAAAAGCACTCATTACACATAGCAAAAGTTATCTGTTTTTCTTAGAAGTACACTGCAGTTTTTTACTCTTAATTTTTAAAATCCAGAATACATGCCTATTGCACTACCTCTGAAGTATCAAGAGCAGGGCCAGATTTAGGTTTGATGAGGCCCTAAGATACTGAAGGTAATGGGGTCCTTTATATGTCCAGCTGTCCTTTGGCAACAACAAATTGTCGCTGTTTTTTGTGTTGGCTATATGGTAATTTATGGCCCTAATAGGTACCTAAAGCCATTTGCACATAACAAATAGGAGCCTACACAACACAAAACACTGTTGCTGTATGTAGGTTTTATTTTATTTTTTATCTTATATTTTGGAAATGTACATCCAGTTTTTTTCCATTAAATTTTTTAGGGGCCCCCAAGAGAGTGGGGCCCTAAGCTATAGCTTAGTATCTGAAGAAGTGTGCATGCACACGAAAGCTCATACCAAGAACAAACTTAGTTGGTCTGTAAGGTGCTACTGGAAGGAAGATTTTTATTTTTTATTTTGTTTTGACTATGGCAGACCAACACGGCTACCTACCTGTAACTTAAGCTATAGCTTGTTTAGCTTATATGTAAATCCGGCACTGACAAGAGCAGCTGCAACTTGTTAATGTGCATCGTAGCTATCAAATCTATCTTTCTACAACACCACAACCAACATACGAAATTTGGTTCCATTAGTTAGTTCTGGCCATCCTTAAGCACAAGTAATTTCATGGGAGTGGGTAACATTGTTACAAGACTTCCTGTTTAATGTATACAGTGGTACCTCGGTTTAAGAAGAAGAAGAGTTTGGATTTGATATCCCGCTTTATCACTACCCGAAGGAGTCTCAAAGCGGCTAACATTCTCCTTTCCCTTCCTCCCCCACAACAAACACTCTGTGAGGTGAGTGGGGCTGAGAGACTTCAAAGAAATGTGACTAGCCCAAGGTCACCCAGCAACTGCATGTGGAGGAGTGGAGACACGAACCCGGTTCACCAGATTACGAGTCTACCGCTCTTAACCACTACACCACACTGGCTCTCAACAGACCAGTTTAAGAACTATTCAGTTTACGAACTCCACAAAACCAGAAGTAGTGTCCTGGTTTGCAAACTTTACCTCGGTCTAAGAACGGAATCCGAATGGTTGAAGGGCAGGAGGCCTCATTAGGAAAAGCGCGCCTCGGTTTAAGAACGGTTTTGGTTTAAGAACGGACTTCTGGAACGGATTAAGTTCGTAAACAGAGGTACCACTGTAATCAGCTGTAATGGTCTACGAAGAGTGAAGAAAAGCTTTCTGGCACCCAAATCAAGGACAATGAAGCAGTTCACAAGTTCTTTATTAATTCTGAGCCAATAGACATATTGTAAATTATTGTCAACAGTTTGCCATATCCCACTTTCAGCTTGCTCATTTTGATAAAAGGAGCCTTGACTTTTGAAACACAAAAAGGGTTTGCAAGCAATTCCAGAACACCCCAAAGCCCATTTCCTTCACTCCCACACTACATACAGCATTACAGTCTAAGAAAAAGATTTATACTATTATTTGTGCAAAACAGCACGTGTATGGTCTGGAGCCAGGGGCTTGGAAGACCATTTTGTATTCTTCTGTCATGTTTAGTAAAAGAATCATAACTTGGACTACAACTTTTAAGTATATGGGTAGTATTCCTTTTTAACAATGTCGGGAGAAAACTAGTTTCTTCTTCTGGCTCACCTGTTGAGCTGCTAAGCTGCTCAGCTGGAAACCACTCTTTGCATATCTTACAAAGTAGTCATTTTAGACAATTCAAAGGCAAGAATGTTTAGCTTGAAGTCATTCTGACTCTATTTCAATAGCCCAGAGCAGCGTTAAAATTGACCCCTGCAATGTTCAAAAGTGGTAATATTACTATTCTATTTGGTTTTAAACATTTATGAATGTAGCCTTTAAGGATACGATAATGTGGACTATTTTGTAGCTGAGGAAAGATACATATGATCTATATGTTCTCTTCTTTAAGTTTAAAAAAAGGCTTCATACTTTCTTATTGACACAGAAACTTTCCTATTTAAATTCCATCTCTTCCAACTTGCCACTAGTACCAAGCTGCATATTTTCTCCCAGAGCTACAGGAATCTAATTTATAAAACCTTACACTCCACCTTCCTAATAAAATAAATTAAAATAAAATCCACCTTAAACAAACCAGCTGTTTTCTATGAAAGTTTCTTAGATTTCAAAATGGCCTCAAAAGGTTGGTTTTCTGTCAAGGTCTAGGGTTAGGAGACAGAGGTTGGAGAGCTGGGAACTTTTTTCGGAATAGTCAGTAAACAGCCCAAATTTCATTGGCAGCAGCTCAGTGATTTTTTTTTAAGCTGAAAGGTGGCCCAGACTCCTCAGTTCAATGAGATATATTTATCACATGCCAGGCATACCCTCATGTTAGAATAGGTGTAGGAGATAAGTCACAGCTTCAAGAGAAGGCATGGAGGTAAACAAACAAAAAAATGTAATTCAATCCTGTGCAGGCTTGAAATACTGTGGGACTATTGTATCAGTTCCATATCAGACTTAGTTTTTTTTAAGATCCTGAACACTAATTAATGGCATGAGAGACTGTGTAAAAAAAAAAAAAAAACCTTGTAGGTAGGTGGGGGTTGGGAGAGGAATCCTGATTGTTTCTCTTTTTTTTACCCTTTCACAAAAGAGAGTAGCTTTTAAAGGTATAAACTCACCATGCAAACATTCTGAGCATGTGTGCCAAAAATCTATGTATGGTACAAGGCCTAAGTAAACATTTATAAATCTATGAAAGGATTTAGAAAGCAGTAAAAACAAACCTACCCTTTCATCTGCATTCCCATTGCGGTCAACATGGTGAAGTAATGCCAAGTGAGTTATAAGCCACCAACAAAAAGTCAGGGGGTCCTTGCATGGAATTGATTTGAAGGCAGATACTGCTTCTGTATCCCTCTTTTTTCCAAATACATCCTTTAGAATGTTGTTCAAACAGCTCCAAAAAGACTGCAATGAAAAGAAAACCACTCAGCTTTTTCTTTTTTTAGAAGTTCAAATTTATAATGTAGTGCACACACATACCAGTCACCCTGTCCATCTCTTGCAATAATTTTCGTGTTGCTGCTTTCCTATACCAGCTTGTAGACAA
Source organism: Darevskia mixta (assembly GCA_034641385.1). Lineage (NCBI taxonomy): Eukaryota > Metazoa > Chordata > Lepidosauria > Squamata > Lacertidae > Darevskia > Darevskia mixta. Next base: position 7,885,496 of record JAWWNH010000023.1, read on the forward strand.
TCATGGGTAGACTCTGAAGTTGATATACATCACTTGTTACGCCTCTCGAAGTGATCCTTTTAAATCAGGCATGGGGAACCTCTGCCCCAGGATCCTGATTAGACCTGGCCCAAGTACCAATTCGCCCTGTAAGGCAGTTTGGCCCAAACCATGCCCACCTGCCCCACATTCTGCCTGTCAAGGAACACAGACCCCTTTACAGATTATCAGAGAATGGAACCAAGTGTAAAAGAATGCTTATGGTACATAAAATAGTTTGGGACATTTGTTCATCAGTCTACGAATATCTGAATGTTTCAAATGCAATTGTTTTCATAGAATATTACCCATGCTAGTCATGCGACGAGTCTTACCTCTGTAAGGGATCCTTTATTTCTGTGATTGAGCAGATGAATAAGCAAAATCCACAATTCTTTTACACATGTGCAAGGGTAGTGGTGACTAGTTAGAGCTTCAGAGGGCCTTACCTGCGATGAACAAACAATTTTCTCAGAGAAAATAGTGGAATTTAACATATGAACACTTTTAGAAATATTTACTGGAGGAAATAGCTAAGATATTGTCATTAAAACACTTACCATATTTTTCCTTGTATAACACGCCCCCGTGTATTTTTGGGGACTCAAATTTAAGAAAATTGGAGATGGCCCAGAGCTGTTGAGCTTTTTTGGGGAAGGGCTGTCCATAGTTGCAGAGCTTTTTTTTTGGGGGGGGGGGAATGCAGAAAATTACTAACCCAACTGAAAAACGCTGACAATCACTCGTGTTGCAGAAACCAACAAGCGTCTGCCCACTCAACAACAGCAGCTGGCAATAGCACGCCCAATTGCCACAGCGGCAGGCAATCCAAAGCAGCCCTTGACGCAGCCACCAATCACCCACCAAATCACCTCTGACAAGCTCATGGGTGCAACCAATCACCCGTCCCCCCCTATGGACTATCCGTGTATAAGACGACCCCCGGTTTTTAACATAATTTTAGAGTAAAAAAAAACATGAAAGGATTAAATAACCCAGAAAGTGGGACATAATTTGGATATTGAGGGTTGTGTGTTTTTTTTTAAAGGTAAAGGTAAAGGGACCCCTGACCATTAGGTCCAGTCGCAGACGACTCTGGGGTTGTGGTGCTCATCTCGCTTTAATGGCCGAGGGAGCCGGCGTACAACTTCTGGATCATGTGGCCAGCATGACTAAGCCGCTTCTGGCAAACCAGAGCAGCACACGGAAACGCTGTTTACCTTCCCGCCAGAGCGGTACCTATTTATCTATTTGCACTTTGACGTGCTTTCGAACCGCTAGGTTGGCAGGAGGAGGGAACGAGCAACGGGAGCTCACCCCGTTGCGGGGATTCGAACCGCCGACCTTCTGATTGGCAAGCCCTAGGCTCTGTGGTTTAGACCACAGCACCACAAAGAGGAAGTTAATATTTTTAAAAGGATCTGTGATAAAAGTTGTGTTTTCCCCTGCAACCTAGTAGGGTTTTTTTTTTAATGGATAAAATACTTATCTATTTCTTCCTAAAAACTCCCTAACAGATGAGAATTAGCAGCTGGGTTGTAAAAGTTTTATATCTCAATTCACCAACAACAGTAGGATGCATTTATGCCTCTAACTGGACACAAGCCGTACCCCACAAATAGCTGTTACTTTTTATGAAAGGATTCATGAAGAGCTTTTTCACCTTACTAATACAAACCAAACCAGGCTGCAAACCAAAACATACATGCTAGGAAGGAAACTCTAGAGCATAATGCACCTTCAGAGCAAAGTGTGTTAATTTTAGATTTAAGAAGAGCTACACAAATTACCTAAAGCTCTCACATTTCCAGTGCAAACTCTATGCTGAACAAACAGCACTGCCCTAATGAAACACATGATAGAGCAAAATCACTACTTCTGTTCTGAAACAGTGTACTATTTCATGAGTTGTTAGTCTGCCATCTTTGATCAAGTGGGTTTTACCTTGATCCACCAGCAGGTGGTATTGTAGCCACATACAGCAACTAGATACCACTCCCCATTTATTTTCAGAATATTTTTATTTTAAAGTTTCACATTATTTTGCATTATATTTAGCTATATATTGCTTGCTGTTACATGCCACGCTAGACTGGCCTTTACACAATTGCAAGGGTGTCTTTTCTACTGGTTAACGTTTTCATCACCCAAGTTATTAATAAGCTTTTTGCCGTCTGGAACTTGTGAAGGTAGCAGATTGGCAAAGGAAACTCAGTGCATATTAAAAGTCTTCCAAACAAAGCTTTCTTTGGATACTTAGAAATATGTTCTCATAGAAGGATAAGATTGCTAAAATATAGACAAAGTAAAATAATGACTAAATAACAACAATCTGTGTTAACAAACGAGTGATCTTAATGGTAACATTATTTCCACTTTCTCAATTGTTCTTTGGGGATGGAATGCTTAGAAATATATAAAAATTATGATAACACGAATACTTAAGAATTTAAACTGCATTGGCATACAAATATGGCAAGGAATCAAATCTGATGAAGGGCAGTAGAAAAGTGTTTTAAAATACTATACTTAATATATATATATATATGTTTACATGCAATCTGAATTAGATGCCAGGGAAAGCTAAATTCTGTGATTTCAAACAGTTTCTTCAATTTTGCTGTTTTTATATCTTTGTATAATTTACAGCAGTTTTTGCTAGTTAGAGTCTTTAATACAGTGCATATTTCAACTCAGGGCAAGAATACACCTCAAAATTATTTCCTCATTCAGCTGGCAAACAGAAGTGAATAAACAGTTCCTAACCAAGAGTATTTAAATGATATAGTCCTTTAATACAAGCTAAAATATAAGGATTTGATGAAAAGCTAAATTCAGATAGGAAACTCCTTTTGCTGTCTAGCTTTAAAGAGCCAGCTATGCAACACTCGTACAACATTACAAAATAAGATGATCATTATACCTTTGTATACCTGTTAGCTGCCAAACTTATCAGATCATAGAAGAGGTTTCCACAATGTTCTTCAAACAAACTGATATTGGTTAAATTTTCACCTGTTAAATTTGAGAACCTGTGAGCATACACTGTTTGCCCTAGAAAATATAAAGAAAATGAAGGAAGTTTATGCTTTGATATTGACTTTATGAATACAGACATAGACATGCATACATACTTTCACTTTATTTGAGCAAAGAAAAGTGAGTCATCCTTTTTTATAATTTCGCATGCACACGAAAGCTCATACCAAGAACAAACTTAGTTGATCTCTAAGGTGCTACTGGAAGGAATTTTTTATTTTGTTTCGACTACGGCAGACCAACACGGCTACTTACCTGTAACTAATTCTTTTTTATGTTCTTTTAAAGAAAACGTTAATGGGGGGGGATACACCCCAAATTTGCCCTTAGTTTTCTGACATTGTATTTTGCAGCAGGAAAAGGAAATTGTACAGCGTATGTTTAATTCAGCCAAAATCATAATGAAGTGGTTTCTCCATGCTGCTCTGACAACATATACAGCTTTTACCCTATTTAACCAGGAGCGAGTGTGTGGTTATACACCACACACACACCTAATAAAGCGGTTTTATACATTGTTGCAACGGCATGGAAGCAATTTAAGGAATAAAAGCAATGATATGTACTGCAGTATTTTGTTTGGAATTCATTCACAAACAGAACTGACAAACTCTACATAGTCGATGGGCCATTTCTCCAGTTTGGGGTGGAAAGACTTTCCTAGGTTTGAGCAGTTACAAACATAGGAAAGTGCTTTATATTGAGCCATGTCATCAATCAGTCTAGTTCTGCATTATCTACAATGAACGTGTGAGGCTTTCCAGGATGTCTCTTCCAACTCCTTTTGGGCATGCCAGATATTGAACCGAAGGCTTTCTGCATGCAAATCAGATGCTCTACCACTAAGCTGTGGTCCTTCCACAAATTACAGACCCCACAGAATGTATTTATCTTTTCCCACCCCACCCCACTGCACAGTGTTTCGGAGGACCTTCCACAGGCAGGGAAATGCACTCTTTCAGCAGTAAATGGGGAGAAAATTTAGAGGCTCCCATTATAAAATGACCTGCATTTTGTGCTGGAAGGGTACCAGCACACTGGAATGGAAGCCTTTTGCTTGCTGAACATTTTGGATTTGCCTTACAGCCTGCTGGTTTCTTCTCCACCTCAACTCACTCCCAACACAATGGGAGGATGTCCAAGGGACAATAAGCAAGGGCTTACTGAATATTCTGTCAATTTGCACAGGGGCCTGCTGGCTTGGTTGTGTGTGTACACATGGTTGCCAGCCTTTCAAATGAATTTAAGAACACTAAAGACTAACTTTTGCTTTTAAGAAATAGATTTGGTTTAGGGTTCTAATGAAAGACTAACACATGTGTGCAAATTAAGTGAGGGGTTCTTAGCCAAAAGATGAGATTAAGAATGCCCACATGCAGAAATAGATCAGAAATTCCACTGAAATCAATAGGACAAATAATATGCTTTAATTGGCTTAAAATAAGTTGTGGATAGATATATTGTAATGTAAATTGATGTAAAAATGGAATTTTGCTGTGAAGAGATAAATTGACTTTTTAAATGATTTTTTTAATTTAAAAAAATGTGCTGGTTTACTTTCCAGACTACTATTTCCCCAATAATTTGCACATGTGCTTTTTGAACCAAAGAGTTTAACACCTCCCATAGAACCTAACACAACAACAACAATAATTTATTATTTCTACCCCGCCCATCTGGCTGGGTTTCCCCAGACACTCTGGGCGGCTTTCAACAGAAGGTTAAAAATACATTAAAAATAAATTGTTCATTTACTACTTAAGCAACAAAGGTATGTTTTCTTCAAAGCAAAGTTTAGGGTGTCTGAAACAGTATGTTTCATAACCATGTCAAACATTCAACTGATAAATAAATTGGATACAAGAATTGTGGAAAGTTCTCAAAGCCAAATCTACATATTACACAGAATGAGGTGCTGGAAATATCTGGACTGTACCCACTTTTAATTGCAGTTTCTGGGGAAGCTATTTTTTTTTTATAAACCCTCCTCAATGTCAAAAATATTTTATCATCTATCCACATGTGGAAAGAAATGGTACAATCCACAATTCTACATCTAATTCTGTGCAGTATGTAGACAGGCTCTTGTGTGTACGCATAAAGTTACTATACAATGAGAAAATAACATGCATGTCCATGAGAGCTGATCAACACCTGACATTATATTTTATTTCCCATTAATTAGATTTTAGATATGTTCCAATTAATAAATAATGGTAGTGCTGTTTAAAATAAACACAATAAAAAGAGCAATTTGAATTGCAAAGGCAAAACCTACTTGGCATCTTTTCACCAAGAAGATGAAGAATTTCCAACAACGACCAGTGGATGTCTAGATGAAGATGCATCAGATGCCATGATGGGGAAAATAACTGTAATTAAAAGAAAACATTGCACAAAAATATTCCTGATAACCCCAGATTCACAGGCTCTTTTTTCAGATCAGTGCATGATTAACATGAAGGTCTGAAGAATATTTTTAAGAGACTTTGGTTGAACAAGCTTAAGAACATTCCTATGAATGGGACCCCTTCATTACCAGGACTATCAGGCTAACTATGCAAAGGTTTGAAAAGCAACCTGCATGTGTGTGTTTGTGTGTGTACCCCTGCCCTTCCCACCCCTGGTTTTAAATGTTGCATGTTCAGGCAAAAGGCAAAATGACTTTTCATTTTCTGGAAGTGGGGTTGCAATTTTTATAATGGGGCATGAAGGGTGAATTATTATCAAAAGGTTAACACAAGATTGCATCTAACTAAGTTCTACTTAGAGTGGACTTAGAGTGGACTTTTAAAATATTCTACCAAAAACGTATGTGACTGATAGCAATGATGGGCAGCTCAATCATTTCACTGCCATATTAGCATTATCACAAGAAATAATAGCCACCATGTAAATATCACCGTGTGGCACTACTAAACAATATTGGAATTATCTGTCCCACTAGGTGATGTAACTCAGGTGCATATCTTAGGTTACTGCTAATATAGTGCCATAAGCTATAACACTGCCCTGGCGGGATACACAAAATTTCCCTTTCTTGGCAATATGATAAGAGAACTTGCAAGAATAACTGGCCAGCAAGTTTACAATGCCTCTTTTCCAACTCTAAATTATAATATGTGCCAACTAGAAATGTCTATATGTGCCAACAACAACAACAACAACAACAAAAAGTACAGTCAAAACCTTTGCTTGTGGCAGAATAGTCAATCCTCCGAGAACACAACTAGGGAGTTCATGCAGGTGTCCAACGTGCAATGTCAAAGAATGGAGTTCCTCAACAAGCAATGAAGGGAATTGTGCTTCCTGTTTTTCAAATGGATGAAGCAACTCATCTTCTGCTTCGTGTGGCACCAGGTATCTGAATGAAGATGTTAATATGTAATATCATGAAGCACCAACTATGCCAACAAAAATTAAACAGGAACTGTGTCTGACATCCCACCTGAAGATGAACATTTTCACATACTGCAGGAACTGAATGCACTGCTGCCTGATGTTTTGGGCTTCCCAGTGAAGCTCTGCAGCCTGACCTGAAACCAAGGCAGAAATTAGGAATGTGTGCTTTCAGGTATGCTGCATTGACATAACCCATTTTCCCCAAACTGAAGGGGAAACAGAGTGCAAGTTGATTATAAAAAAATACAAATGAACAAACAGGAATAAATAATTTCTATTACATCATGTGGGCACTCAATCTAAATAAAATTAAAGAGTTATAAACAATGTTAACACACACAGTGAGGGGGGAAAGTATTTGACCCCCTGCTAAATTTGCCTGTTTGCCCTCTGACGAAGAAATGACCAGTCCAGCCTTGTGCAGGTCTACAATCTTGTCCCTGTCATCCTTGGACAGCTCTTTGGCCTTGGTCATGGTGGCTACTTTGGACTCTGCTGGATTGATTGCTTCTGTCGACAGGTGTCTTTTGTACAGGTACTGTAACGAGCTGGGATTACAGGTAAGACCTCTCCCTTACAGCAGGTGCTTCTAATCTCAGTTTGTTACATACAGTGAAGATACCAGGCAGCCTGACATCTGGCTGGTTGACGGGATCAAATACTTATTTCACTCATTATAATGCACATCAATCTCTGACTTTTGTCTTCCGGGTTTCTGGGGTTTTTCCTGCTGTTATTCTGTCTCTCACAGCTACAATAGACCTACCATTAAAATTATGAACTGGTCATTTCTTCGTCAGAGGGCAAACGGGCAAATTTAGCAGGGGATCAAATACTTTCCCCCCTCAATGTAAGGGTTAGGGCCACGTGGCAACTGTTTGAAACCTTTTTACAAAGAAGCTGTTTACATGCAGCAGCTTACTATACACATCATGCCTTTAAAAATACCCAAGAGATCTACTGTGACATGGAAAACACTACTAGGATGGTTATGTTACTACATACTGACAGCTCACTATTTAAAGTGGCACTGATATATACACAATGTCAGAAATGTACCTTAATGAAAGAAATTCCATACAAAAGATGGAAACAGAAGAACCTCAAAAAGCTAAAATGGAATCGGAGGAAACAAGTTGTAGTTCATCTGATGCTTCAGATTTGCTGGTCCTGATCCAGCAGCTTAAATGCATGAGTAGGGACTGATCCTCCCTCAGTTATTTTTGCACTGATGGATGTGCATGGGAAGCTGTAGTCAAAAATCTTCCTGTGTATAGAGCAATAAATCTATCTCATGCTTGCTCTTTATTTATTTAAAATATGTTTATCTTGCCGTTCATCACAAACAATCCCAGGACAGGGTACATCCATGTGCACATGAATGCTTCAAAGAGCTTTGGGATTTGGCATGCACCTTTCAAAACATTTTTAAAGACCATATTTTATGGCTGCCAACTCAAAATGTGCAATGTATTAGCCAACTGACGGTGTCCTTTGCTTATCCATTATGCAAAACGATGGCTACACTTTTTGTCCAAGCATTTGCCATCACTTTAACCAAGTGGTCCACTACCCGTGGGTGAGGACAAGGACAAAGCCAATTGTGATCCCACTCCCCGTTGGGTTATTATGGCTGTTGCAATAACACAGTTTTTCTTTTAAAGGTTAGCAATTTTTAATAGGGCTCACTTATGAGAAATAACAAGTCAGTGCATCAAAATTGTGTATAGTTCATATGTTTTGACTACTGGAGGAAGGGTAAGGGGCAGGTTCCGTTTAAAATAAATAAACAAACAAACATAATATTTATTGTTAAAAATATGCAGCAAGGCACAAACAACCTAGAAGCATTAAAAAAAACTTACCAAAGTCAGATAAACTTGGTGGAATGAGGTTTTCCAATTTGTGTATTTGTTGCCTATCAACAAAGAAAGCACACACAAACAACAAAATTTTGAAATCTAAAATCAGGTTCTTTCATCAAAACCAACAAACAGCTTCTTCATTCTTGGGGGGAAATCGACTAACAGTTGAAACAAAAGGCACATAAAAAAACTGAAAAAATCAAGCCAAATTGCATGGTCTGCCCGATTCCTTGATCACCTCCTACAGATAATGATGATTCCACATAAAAGCGTTTGTTAGTGCTTATTCCTGGTTTAACTAACAGAGAGTATGGGAATACCAGAACTATGTTAATGTATGGCAGGCTGAAACACAACAAGGGAAATAAACAAGAGATTTGTAGAAACTACAAGGGAAGTCTATATTTGTCTTAGCTTAAGATAGAGATGGGGGGTGGGTTTTTTTTGTTTTTGTTTTTTGCCTCAGGGCCTCATTTCCTCATGGACAATTTCCAGAGGGCTGCTTGCAAGTGATGATGGGACAATGGATGTGGCTCTTGGCTTTATACAATAAACTACATTCCAACCAGGCAAAAGTGTGTGTGTGTGTGATGGTCACTTGCTGGATCATCACCTTGTCATAGTGTGTGGGCTTGCACGTTCCTATGACCCTTGTGAGTGAAGCTGTCAGGAGTCTTGTATTCCCAGCAGGGTCACCCAAGATGGTAAGGTCAAAGGGGAGGAGCTAGACAAAGAACGATCCAAGAAGTCCTCAATGGCAGAACCGGCAGAAGATAGTAAGTGGTATGTTACAACGGCTGTGAAGGCAGATGAAGGCTGCAGCAGATATGAATCTACAGGTCACCTACTTAAAGGCACGTTTGGCAAACCCTCACTGTGATCAACCCCAGCCTGGAAGCCTATGTCCTTACTGTGGAAGGACCTGTGGATCCAGAATTGTCCTCCATTGTCACTTATGGACTCACTGTTAAGACCGTGTTCATTGAAGACAATCTTACTCAGCTACGAGTGATCGTCAAAGAAGAAGTGTGTGTGTAAAACACATCTATATAATCTCCCAACCCAGGCAAGCAAGAGGTAGTATTACAGTTCAATGACACATTCTAGCTACCTCAGGAGGGTGTAGAGCAGGCATCCTCAAACTTCGGCCCTCCAGATGTTTTGGACTACAATTCCCATCATCCCTGACCACTGGTCCTGGTAGCTAGAGATCATGGGAGTTGTAGGCCAAAACATTTGGAGGGCCAGTTTGGGGATGCCTGGTGTAGAGCAAGGCTGGTGAGAGGTGTGGCCCGGAGAGAGGGACAGCCATACAGAGGATTTGATGGTCCCAGTCAGCCCCTGAGGTTCCCCACCATGGGCTTAAGATATGAGCTAAAGCATCAGAAAAATGCAATTCCAACTCTAGATGTGGCATTGGCTATATTTGCTTTCTGATCTTAAGTATGGCTCCATATCTTCAACAGAAAACTTCACTAAAGTTATTTAGCATTTGGCACTGATTGGCACATTGTCCGGGGGCTATTAAATTTACTTGCTACAAAAGGAGACAACATACTCAACAAAAGGTTAAGCAACTTTTTATAACCAGGCTGTGGTATAGCCTGAATTCCCGGCTTTGCTAAAAAAAAAATTGACAGCCACAGCTAATCATACAGAACAGGAGTAAGGTGCCTTTTACAGGAAATGCCAGTTAATAAGCAGGCAGATCCATTCTGCACTGGATGCAATTTTCAAATGTCAAACTATTCTGAAGTGTAGCCTCATCTAACAGTAATACAGATGCTAAATAGATAGCTATGGTCAAGACTAGAACTAGAGGAAAATATTATATTCCACGTTGGGGCAAATGCAATTTGTGAAATGAACCCCATACACAAGAACCAATAAACCCACAGGCCCCATGACTACCAAGAGAGAAGTAGCAATGTTTCAAAAACTGGTAGGCATCAATGTAAACCCCATGATCTCGTCCCGTAATTGGTATGGGCCACATAATGTAGTTGCAACCAGCCACAAGCAGGGCTCAGTAAACTGTTCCCAAACACATGTTAATATAACGTGAATGCAGGGTAGGGTTGGAAAAATGACAGCTGAAGGCAGGAGGAAGGGATGCTTTTCTATCAGAGTGACCATAGATTCTCTCATTTTAAAAAAATCCCTCCCTCTTCAAGCCTATTTTTCTCCCAGCCAGGTTTGTTTCCAGAACTTTCCTGAGGAGAAAATATATTTAAAATGGCTTGATGAGGGGAGAGAATAAATTTGCAGAGTAGATTCAGTGAGCAGAGTAGGGCTAGCCAATGTGGTGCCCTTCATTTGTTTTGGACTACACTTCCAATCTAGCTGAGCCAGCATGGCCAAGAGTAAGGAATTACAGTGGTACCTCGGGTTAAGTACGCTTCAGGTTAAGAACTCTGCTAAGAACAGAAATCGTGCTCTGGCGGCGCAGCGGCAGCAGGAGGTCCCATTAGCTAAAGTTCAGGTTAAGTACGCTTCAGGTTAAGAATGGACCTCCGGAACGAATTAAGTACTTAACCCGAGGTACCACTTTATGGGAGTTGTAGTCCACAACATCTAGAGGGCATGAGACTGGCTATTCCTGGAGTAGCAGAATGGTTAAGTAGCATCCGTCTACTTCTCAGTTCTCCCTTGCGTATCACCCCCTTTTGCATCATATGATGTGGCAATACCCAATAATAGGACGTTTATAACCACCCTTCACTGGAAATGATCTCAGAGCAGGGTACAGTGAAGCTCAATTTAAAACACAAAACAATAAACAAACAAGAGAGTAGACATAAAAACATAAATAAATGCAACCTATAAAACCACAGGGTGGCTACATTAGCCTGAAGCTGAAAAGCTAATAACCTACAAATGGCTGAAAGAATTAAAAGCAAATAAGCTGGCGTCAAAATGGTCTAACATGTGGCCCTTGAGGCCTTTTTGGGTGGCCCTCGGCAACATCTGATGCCCCCTCACCCTAGTAGCCTTTGAGCTGCTTTTCCAATGTCCTGAGCCTTGCTTTGGGACATTGGAAGGGCAGTGCAAGGGCTCAAGCAAAGCCAAAGGCAGTGCGTGGCCCTCTGGTTCCATGTGGAAGTACTCTTGCTGCCCACTTGGTATGAAAAGCTGGGCCGCCTTGCCTCACAGGGTGGGCTGTTTCCCAATTAGGGCCCTATCACAGAGAAGGCTCATACCACCAGCTATTGTACAGCTATTGGACATGGGATGCTAGGAAGGGCCTCCCCCAAAGATCTTAAAGCCATAGAAACGTAGGAAGCTGCCTTATACCAATTCAGACTATTAGTTCATCTAGCTTAGCCTTGTCCACACTAACTGGCAGTGGCTCTCCAGGATCTCAGACTAGGGCCTTTCCCACCCCAACTGGAGATGCCAGGGATTGAAGTTGGGGCCTTCTGTATGAAGAGCTGATGATGCTCTATCTGAATGCAATGCCCTGGTTGGTGGTGCTGTTGCCAAGTGACATGGTTCTGCCCTAGCCTGCACTGTGAACCATGTCATGACTGGTGGGGATGCTACATTATTGTTAAGTCACTCTGTGCTGTGGGCATTGCTGCAATGCATGTTTTCACTCTGACTGGACTAGCACTATGCTGATGTTGTGTTGCTGAGTTCACCTGGAAGCCTGTCCTGGCTCTGGAGCATTGCAGCCATTTTGCGCTGACAACAGCAACAAGCTTGTAAGTGTAATGCTAACCACAATTACCAGAAAGTTCATTGAACTTAAGTGTGACTTATACATGTTCACTCAATAAGAACTTTTTTTAAAAAAGTGTTTCTGTGACACAACCAACAGCATGGCCATTTCCCAAGGTTCAGCAACAATGTACCACAATAATAAAGTAATGTTATATGTTCGAAATACCCTAACAAAGCCCTCAGATCCATTCTCCAAAAGTGCTGTATATTTAGAGGACAATAATTTGGCTCAGTATACTTATGACTACATGCTATGGAGATAAATATACTTTAAAAAACCCATACCTAAATAATCCAAAGAGAAGTGTACAAGATTCAACTAAAGCAGTTTCGGTAACCCATTGGAAACCAAATAACTCTATGATGTCTTCTTCATAGTCAGTTGGAAAAGGATCCAGCCCCAGCAAAACCCTGGAAAACATAGGCAGCATTATTCACAGGTTCTTAAAATGCTATTTATTTTATTAGATTTCTTACCTGCCCTTTATCATACGGTCCCCACAAAGGTTAAAACAAAAAATATAACAAATATATAAAAAATAAAAGTTATAACCATAAGACAAGAAAAGTGTAAAAACAATTTTAAAATGTTCCCTATATAAAATAATATAAAGCAATTTCATATATAAACACAGTTCCAATACAGATGCAGACTGGGATAAAGATATCCACTTAAGAGGCTTGCAGAAAGGCGAAGCTTTCTAGTAGCCATAGAACAGACAACAGAGATGGTGCCTGCCTAATGTACAAAGGGCAGGAATTCCAAAGGACAGTTGCCACCACACTAAGGACCCGATTCCTGCAGTTGGGTATATAAGGGGTGAGTTTATATTTTAGGCCTGCTGGTCCCACACTGCATACGGCTTTGTATACCCTTTTGACAAGCAGCTTGAACTTAACCTGCTAATTGGCAGCTAGTGCAATTCATACAGCAGCAGTGTAACAGGGAGCAGTTGAACCACCACATTTTGCAAGGCAGCTTCCAGACAAACATAAAGGGCAGCCCCACATAGAATGTATTGCAGTCCAATCTGGAGGTTACAAGTACATGAATGACTGGCTATCCCGATCTTGAAACGGCTGAAGCTGGCAAAATGCCTTGGAGAAGTGAATGAAAAAGCTCAACTGAATGGCTACTTGAGGATGCAACTGGTTATATTGTTTCACTCCTGCTAAGCCAGCTTTGCAGCACATCTTTCACTGCTTGTACTCTAGCTGTCATCCACCTGCTTCATTGTCCTCAATTCCCTGGTCTACCAAAGTGCAGAACAGGCCCCACAGTACCAAAGAGGGCATACAGTGGGCTACCATTATTACTGAAATTCAGGTGGCATTCCCCATGTCCCTCCACACCCAGAAAGCTCCTCCCAAGGATGTCCTACATATATCCAACTTGTGAACTAGTAATTCTTTTGTCACAGGATCACAACCCTTTATCCACTATCTACACCAATGACCACTTGCTGACCCACACACATATACACACTTCTGTGTTGGCATCAGGTTCAGCTTTGAAGTCAGCTTCATATCCTGGTTAACCGCAAGCCAGCCCTGGCTCTAGCTGATGCTGATGTAAGCCTTGGTGAAATCATAGCACAGAATGGAAGAAATGAGAGCCAGAATGGAGGAGGAGCACAAAACCCTAAAACTTGCCGTGGTCCCTTAATCTTGGCTGATATAAGGAACACTAGCTGCTCTAAGACCCTGCACTAGTAATGTATCCATGCACCATTTGCATAGGACACCTCAAACTGCCAATCACTTCTCAAGACCAGTACTGCAGTTCTGTTGTGTCACTGGCACCGGATCAGCATCTGAATTTATTACCACTGCAACAAAAAGCCGAAACGGAACTGTTTTTTCAGCATCAAGCTATGCTACGTCAGTAACGTATGAACGAGCTCCCATACCCTCTATTCAAACAAAAGTCGAAGACACTAATGGGATCATTGTGGCACACAGCAGCTGTTAGAAGAAACTAATTAAACATTCTAAACTCTCAGTCCTGAACACACTCACACACAGGGGATTTTAATACTACTCAAAGTAATTATGCCACTGAAACATTCTTAGTAAAGTCAAGCCTGCCCAACAGTATTTTCAAGACAAAAGCCCAAGGGTGACATTTTTAAGTTTTACATACCTCTTAAGAGACCCACTTGCTAAGTAAGAATCAGCAGAAAAGCTTTTCCCTCCGTTTGTGATGTCTGATGCGCAGGAGAAACTGAGGAGTCTGGCGCATTGTCTCTCCACTTCCATAGCCATCTCTAAGCTCTCAGTGAGTGATGAAGGTGCCGAGGGAGCACTAAAATCTTCGTCCATTGTTCACACTTCTCTCTGAAGTAACATAGTACATGTTCTGTGTGTGTTCTGCTTTCCAAATGTGAAACTGTCACAATTACATTTGGGCTACAGAACTAGAATATGAAACCAAGCTAGATACATTACTTGCAAATGTCCACTGATATTCCAAATAGCAGGTTTTCAAACTGGGGAGCATCCCAATGTTTATAAGGAAACAAAACTTATGAAATGTTTCCTCATGGGACACTGAGCATGTGAAGAATTTATAAGGCTTAAAGGGATAACTTATAGTCTGTGAAAGACCTTCTGTTGGTGCCCCACCATCTGTGGAGAGGCCAATGAGATCCAGAGAGAGGGCCTTTTTGGTGGTGGTGCCCCAGAAAGCTTGGTGTGGGTTTTTGTATTTAACAAATTTATATACCGTATTTTCCAGCGTATAAGACGACTGGGCGTATAAGACAACCCCCAACTTTTCCAGTTAAAATATAGAGTTTGGGATATACTCGCTGTATAAGAAATACGACCTGGCGTATAAGACGATCCCCGATTTTTGAGAAGATTTTCCTGGGTTAAAAAGTAGTCTTATACGCAGGAAAATACTGTACTCCCTTTCAAAAGTAAAATGCTTCCCACAGTTCATATAAAATACAATAAATAACATTTAAAAGCATCTCAAGAAAAGGTTCTATATTAATAAAACTAACAATTCTAGCCACCAAGACCAGACTACACAATTAGAGCCCCAGACACGATTGTGGAATGCTCCCTCCAGAGGTCTGCAGGACAACGGCTTTGTCTTTTCATCACCGGGAAAAACCCTTTATTTTCCTAAGCCTTTTAGATATAATTTTAATCTTGAACATGGAGTGCATTTGTATCTTTCCATTTTTTTCTTGTTCAGTGCAATCACACATACATACTAATTGTAAGCTACAAGGCCCTCTATAATTTACCGGTATCTGGTTAAGGCAGCAGCCTTACCTGAAAGTAAGTCATATTGAACCCAATTGCGTGTAGTTCTTTTACAGCGCAATCCTAGGCATGTCTACCTAGAACCTAGGTTCGATCCTAGGCATGTGTACAAATAAAGAGTACAGCCAAAATAAACAAAAAGAACATGTCTCAATTTAAGATTAGCTGAAACAAGAATGGGTGGCTCTTCTTCACACAGTGCATAATTAAATTACGGAATTTGCCAATGCAAGACATAGTGATGACTGTCAACTTGGATGGTTATAAAAGGGAACTAGATAACTTCAAGGAGGTTAAGTCTGTAAGTGGCTACTAGTTATGATTATTATATATTACTCCCAGTATCAGAAGCAGTATGTCCCTGAATACTAGCTCTGGGAAACACAAACAGGACAGTGGCATTGCTTTTATATATTGCTCAGGGGCTTCTCATAGGCATCTGGTCAACCACTGTGGAAACCATGCTGGACTTAATTGGGTTTTGGTCTGATCCAGCCAGGTTCTTCTTATGAAGTTTTATAAGTAATGTAAAGTGCATTTTGAAATGTTTTCTTCTTTCCTCCAGTGTCTTTTGTATGTGTACAATAGGAAAATATCAATTTATCATAAGAAAATCAAGCTACAAGTAAAATCTCTTTGGCACAATTGTGATTAACATTGTCATGCAAGCGGGTATGTTAACTACAAAGCAAGGATAATAAATAAACCATCTGTTTATAATTTATTTTCTAATATTTACTTATTGTTGGCAAATCAGTAATTTCAAAACAAAGGCTGGGAAATTGTGTATTGTGTACAGTCAAGTGCCTAGCACTCTAATGAACAAGCAGACACCTAATAAACTTAGCAAATCATTTCCACTCTAATAGTGGTGCTATGGCAGATTTTTATATCAGATGAGTGTGGGTAATTTCAAGAGGGTTTTTGAAATCATAGAGTGAATGATGTCACAAATACAGGCTCACATTGTTGCAGTAAACTGTCACAGTACATTCTGATTCCATGTTCACAGTTATGCACAAACTTAAATTCCCACTCCGTTCATAATCATGCACTCAGTATGTGGGACACCTTGCTCTCCTCTCACCTCTAACCACCCGAGATTACTAATAGATATTAGCAGATAAGCTAATCCACATCAAGTGATTCTGAATGTGTGCCTTCAGCAACATAACATATTAAAGGAGCTTGTACACTGCATTCATGGTGGCTGCAGAGAGATTAAAGGTAAAGGGACCCCTGACAGTTAAGTCTAGTCGCGAACGACTCTGGGGTTGCGGCGCTCATCTCGCTTTAATGGCCGAGTGTTTGTCCGCAGACAGCTTCCGGGTCATGTGGCCAGCATGGCAGCGCACGGAAACGCCGTCTTACCTTCATGCCGGAGCGGTACCTATTTATCTAGTCGCACTTTGACGTGCTTCCGAACTGCTAGGTTGGCAGGAGCAGGGACCGTGGATTCGAACCGCTGACCTTCTGATGGCAAGCCCTAGGCTCTGTGGTTTAGACCACAGCGCCACCCACATCCCGCAGAGAGATTAGGTGGGTGTAAAAGGCATTTGTAAAATAGAATCAAGAAGACCCATGTATTCACCTCATTGGTGACTAAGAAATACACAGAACAGCTATTTCAGAGGTAGTTTCAACAAGGTTAACTTCCAAGTACATGTGCATTGCATTGTGACCTGATGATGCTAATGTATACCGTTCTACAAGTATGTGATTTCAGACCTGAGCCCTGCGATCGGTGGAGGGTCCCTTTTCCACCATCAGGAAGGGCTCACTGTGCCATGACATGGGATAGGGTCTTCTCCATAGCAGCACCCCAAAAGTGAAATCCCCTCCCCTGCATAGGCAGCCTCTACTGTACTCAGCAAGATTAAAGGTACCTAGGTATGCTGTATTCAGTACCAGTATTCATTCGGTATACGTTTCGGTGTTCATTGTGTTTCACTCATTGTAAACCACTCCAGGATCCTTTTGAATGGAGGAGATTAATGAATAAAAATGAATGAATACTTAGAAGATGCGGCTTAGCCCCACAGAAATGTGCAGAGGCCCAAGGACCGCACTTCCTTCTGAGAGAAACGTGGTGGGAACGGAGGCCCAAAACTGGCAGAGCAATGGGCATGAATGAATATTACTTTTGTGCTGTTTCTACCCACAAATCCCCTTCTGCCCTCCATCCAGGCAAGAGGGAGGTCAAGGGCTCATTCCAGTTACGCAGAAACACCTGAGAGTGCAAAGCCGGCCCAGAAAGGGATGTGTTAGCGGGGGTGGGTAGAGAGAGTCCCAAGAGAAATCTGGAAGGCTGCATTTGGGTCCGGGGTCTTGAGGTTCCCAACCCCGGTGGTGTATAAATCTGCAGCACTAATCTGGGATGGGAGAGGAAGGCTTCCAGCTTCAGAGTTAAAGTTTAGAACTAGCACAGCCCTGCATGCATAAGGATACGTCCCATTGGGCGCCAAGGCACTTACTTTTACCCAGTAAAACACGCCCTTTTCTGCAGCACCCAGAGACCCGCCGTTTCCCCCCCAGTGAAACCCCGCTTGAGAGTGGGAAGGTCAGATGGGGGGGAGAGGCAACTGCCCCCCCCGCAACGCCTCCTCGCACACTCACCTGCCGCCGCCGCCTCCCGCGCTTCCCACGTCAATCACCCCCTCCGTGCCGCCCGCTTCCTTTCGCGGATCAGCCGCCAACTCTCCCCCGAAACTCCCGCGCGCCGCTAGAGCCGTGCAACAGCGCCTGCTCCGGAGGTGGCAACCGCTGACGCAGCGCGTTCCGATTGGCCGGAGAGCCTCTTCGTTGAAGGCCGGCCCCTTTTGCTTTCTCACCCGGCGGCCCGGGGAGGATCTTCTTCCGCTTTCGCATTAACGGCACTCTCCTTAAGTGTTGCAGCTGGAAGTGGGCAAGGCTGGGGTGCGGGGTGCGTTTTCTTTTCCTTCCCCAAGCCTGCAGGGTTTGTTTGCTCTGGCGCAAACTCTTGCTCGTGGGGCTTCCCTCCTCCTCCTCCGGGTTTAAGGTTTTAACGGCCTTGCAGTCTCGCATTGTGTTGCTCCATGCTTATAAATGGCAAAAAGAGCAATTCCTCACTTACTCAAAACGCGTCCCAGAAGTCGCTGTGATTTCACTTTGGTTGACTCAGGCAAGCATGCATAGAGCCATTTTATTTAATTTAATAATTTGATTTAATTTAATTTTTAGCCCACCTTCCTCCCAAGCTGGGGTTGAAGGCAGCTTAAAACATTTAAAAACATCAATTATAAACTATAGAATAATAAAAACTAGTTAGGAACAATAATTAAAATGTGTCTCACAGGCATCCCCAAACTTGGCCCTCCAGCTGTTTTGGGACTACAACTCCCATCATCCCTAGCTAACAGAACCAGTGGTCAGGGATGATGGGAATTTTAGCCCCAAAACAGCTGGAGGGCCGAGTTTGGAGATGCCTGCATCAACATACTTAAAACTAGTAGCTGCTCCCAAGCTAATGTGTTTATGACCAGGTTATCAGAAGCAAGCAAGTCGTCAAGTTGGTGCTATGATATGTGAGTTTTTAAAATGAGAAGTTGCACATGCTCAAGAGTAGTTCTTTAACAGGATTGATTTTGTTTGATGGTTTTTGCTCCAGCATATCAGTAGCAGAAAAATTGGTGACTCTTGCTTTTCACTTTTCCCCAGCTGCTTCAGGTGGCACAGAGCTTCTGTGGGCCACAATGCTAAGTGGGTTAAAGTATTACAGCCCAGCTCTATCCATGCTTATCTGGAAGTAGTACAGGATTGCACTGGGGTGTTTTGGGTGTAAGGGGAGGGGTAGTATCTCTGGTGGATGACACTTCATGCTCCTTCTGAGGTAGTTTGTTCACCTTTGGTCCTCATCCTGCACTCAGCTCTCACCTGTGGCTCCTAGAAGCTACAACCACACCCTGGGAAACCGCTTCAGTTGGCAGCTGAACCAGGTGAGGGTAGCCAATGGGTCTCAAACCCTTGGTGAGTTAGGGACCTCCCCTGCATGTGAAGATAGGCTCTGGCAAATAGAGCAGATTAGACCAATAGTGGGTCCAACAGTCAAGAAGGTGGTTTATGTACATGCTGTAGACAGAGAGAAGTGAGAGGTAGATGGGGCTTTTCAACCTGGGAAAGCAGCCCATCTAGGAGAACGAAAACTCTGATTCTAAAGCTTTGCTGCCTTGTGGGATATCTTCAGAAGAAAAGCCTAAGGCGTAAATCCTACACATATCCAAAGTGGAGTCCCTAAGATGGATGGCACCTTGCATACCTCCTTCCAGCAACTCTTGCAACCAAACTGCTGCCAAACGTATTACTCTGCTTTCCTTTGGACTACATCAGCAAGGCTGGGGGGGGGGGGTCTTGTCATCTGGACCGCCCAGGATCCCCATACACACTGCCCAGGCTTGCGCCATGGGGAGATACTTCAGTGCTGCTGGTGCAGCAGTTTAACTTCACCCCTCGAGGTGCAATCCACTGTCTCAAGACAGACAGATGTTAACAACAACAACAACAACAACAACAACAACAACAACAACAACAACTGGATGTTAAATAGGTTTGCTCCAATGTTAAGTGTGCATAGGGATGCAGCTTTAGACCAAGTCAGTCCAGAAGCAACCCACCATCAGAATATTTTCCATGGTTCACCATCAAACTGCTTCCTCCATACAATATGCATACGTAGTTTACAATGCATGTGCAAAACACACATTAAATTTTCCATTTAAAATATTGATTAACTGGGAATGGAAATCAGGGAAATGTGTCTTTCCCACTCCTGTCTGACAACTGGTCTAGACTTCTTTTTAAAAAAAGGCTAGCTCAGCCTTAAATTAGTTAGTTGGCAACGTCACCAGGTGAACATGCCCAAGGATCAGACTGAATGTCCCACTGGACAAAGTTACAATCATTCTGAATAGCTAGGCAGACACTTTTTTTTTTTAATGTAACCAAGTGTTTATTGCATTTTAATTCTGCATTTCCTGCCAGGAGCTGAAGGTGGCATACACCAGTTTTCTTACCTAGTAGGTAAGTTAGACTGACAGAAAGGCTAAGTGACCCAAGGTCACCCCTTATGTTATGTTGGGATTGACCTCTGATTTCTAACACTACACCCCACTAACTCTGATTTACTGTAGTTCTGATATGATCCTGCATCTTAGTCTTCCTTTCTTCCTTGCTTATCAGTTACAAGGAGAGTGGAGAAAACTTACGTTTCCAATAAAGTTAACTTCCTGCTGCTGCTGCTGCAGTGACAGTAAACTTGTTATCTTTGAAATCCTCTTTAGTAAGTAACTAGCTCCTTTTGCTCAAACCGTTAAGAACATCTCTCTTTCTTTATCCTTTTTCAAGTTACTTGTCTTGGGGGTGGGGGGAGTTAAGTACGACGCCGCAGTAAAATAAATCTGTACCCAGAGTAACCCTGATTTCCATATGCAGATTTTTCTGCACTGACAAGCCCCTTTCTCCAGTCTCTCTCCGTCTCTCATCGTGTCTGTCTGATTTTTACACCACCTTTATCCTCTCTCACTTTCTCTTTTCTGCATGACGAAGCTAAAATATGTTCCAAGCAAAAACAAGATTCGAGGTAGTTGCTTCAGGAACAGTGGAAAGGTGGGGGGGGGAAGGGGAGGAAATACCCCATTAAATGTCTTAATTGTGTTGCATTTGGTTCCTTCTATTCCCCTCTCCAGCTCTGTGATTAAAGTTCCCCAGGACGAAGGATCCGGGCAAGAGAGCCCATAGTAGAGCAGCAACAGTCTGCAGTGTGCAGCCAGATGTGCTGGACTTTTTAGGATCTTTGCCATTTTTATTTTTTAAACACAAGCAGAGAAAAGAGGTCGACACAAAAGCTGCGATCCAGCAGATTGGTTTTTCTTTATGATAGCAGAGTTGCTGTGTCTGCCAAGGAGCAACATGCTGTATGCCGAGCTGGATTTAGGAGGAAAGGCGATGGGGGCTCTTCCAAGGTAAGAAACCTGTTCTTGTCTCCTCGTGTTGCTTTTTGAAAATGGGTTTCTTTTCAGACTCAAATGCCAAAGAGGAAGAAAGAGCAGACGTGCCTTAGCTATGCTTCATGCAACCCACCACTTAATGTACATTGTGTGTTTTGGTGTGTGAGTGTCTGTGTCCTGTTTGTAAACATTACTTTGCTGGTGGTTCTTATGTTGCTTCTTTTCAAATGAAATGAATATGTCAGAGGAGCAGGTTTCAGCAGTGACATCATGGTTAGTGCTAAAAAGATATACATGCCAAGTCTTGCATTTGCAGATGTAACTTGTTTGAATTGGCTAGATTTGTTATAGATTTCAGTAGGAATGATTTTTCTTCTTCTAGCTCAAATATTTAAAAGCTTGTTTGAAATCATAAGGTTTCTTTATATATGTATATTTATAAACATTTTTTTTTAGCACAAAGCTGCAAATGGTGGATAATTAAATACAGTATTTAGCTTGGCTGTTTTGAAGCCAGCGAATAAGGTAATAAATTTTATTGTACTAATCAGACTCAAGATGTTCTCTGTGTTAATTGGGTTAA
The DNA here is from genome assembly GCA_034641385.1 of Darevskia mixta. Taxonomy (NCBI): domain Eukaryota; kingdom Metazoa; phylum Chordata; class Lepidosauria; order Squamata; family Lacertidae; genus Darevskia; species Darevskia mixta. The sequence continues at coordinate 7,907,365 of JAWWNH010000023.1, forward strand.
AAATTGCAGTACTTATTAGAAATTCTAATTTCACAATGCAGCACTGACAATAAGCTCAGCCAGTGAATTATTCACATCTTTAATTTGCTCACTTAATGACAGTGTGCTGTAATCAGAGTGCAGAGAAGACTTCCTATGCATTATGTATGATGCTCAGGACTTAAATGCAGGACATTATGAGGCTCTCAGTGGTTCAGTAATTAGTTTTCCACAAGGCAGGTTTCTTAGATATTCACAGATAAAAGTTCCACAGTTGAAAAATATTAGGCTTGTACAAACAAACTAACAAAAACAAGGGGGTGAGAATCGGAAGGAAGGTTGAAAACTAGTTTTCTTCTGCAGACAATTTGTCTAAATGTTGTAAAGTCTGAAAGAAATGCATGCTCTAGTCTAGGAAAACAGCAAAACAGAAAGTTTCATCTGACTTTTTCCTTGTTGATGAAGTTTACAGATAAAGGGTGTGTGTTTTTCTTTCTTTTTGCCATTTCTCCAAGTTGTGTGTGTCATCTTTAAAAATGACAGTTATTCACGTTTCAACAAGTGTTGATTCAATCTTCCTGTACAATATTTGCCACAACGTTGGTGATAACAATGGGTTAAACAGTACAAGGAAAATATGTCAAGTTATAGATATGGCGGATGCACCCTTGGGCTCATGTAAACACCTGGCTTCCTTGGCCAGCTGCCAAGGCCTGAATACTTTGGTTGGCTAAGGCCTGATTTTTTATTTAAAGAAAATTAGCCTGGCACTTCAAGCAGGACTGGGATGGAGGATCTAGCCGCTATTTAAATTTTACACAATACCATAATGTAGTATCAGTTTGTGGCATTGTGAGAAATTTCAGTGGTAGCTAGGCCCAACTGCCTGATGCTACTGCTGCTACTCACCACTGGTGGAGTTCACCATGGGATGCTTGGGCCAAGAATGTTATGAACCTAAAACTGGCCTTGATGCACCTTGTGGAATATTTTACCTCCCTCCTCATTGAACAACAGATATCCATCTCCATCATATGACCAGCTGCTGCTCTGTGCTCCTTTCAAGAAGAAGGATGGGGTATAAATTAAACAAATAATTCTAACAAGCTGCTCCATAATTTTAATTATGTTTTGTACATATATATAAATATAACATTCATAAAAATGAAAGAGCAGTAAACGCCATATAACCAAAATAAGTGTTACTTATGGCATTCACCATTGTGCCTGCACCAAAAAATTAGTGACATACAGTCGTTTGATTAGAGAGTTACCAGTAAGTAAGAGAGACAATTTCATGAGTCGTCGTCTTCTTCTTTGGCGATCACTCGTAGCCGAGTAAGATTGTCTTCCATAAACACGGTTTTAACAATGAGTCCGTAAGTGACTGTGGAGGCCAATTCTGGATTCACACGTCCTTTCACAGTGGGGACATTGGTTTCCGGAATTTCATGAGTATACAGCTCCTATTCATCATGTATATGAATGATGGTCCAACCAGACTTTAGCCACTGACTTCACAAACTTTTAGAACAATGTGTATAAATTAGCTTCTGTAAGAAGTATTAAGTAATTATCACAGTTAAGCTCCCCTGAATTTTGACAGAAGTTTACAGTGTAGGATAGGTGTGTGGTTTGAGAAACACATGGAACTAGTCTCACAGTTCTTTCGTTCTTAACCATGGATGAGTAGAAAATCAACAGTTGCCTTTTTAGCGCTTGGACAGTGGAATAAGTGGGCATATGGCTCATAGTCTTCCCTACTGTGGCAATGTATTATATTTCTATTTAAATTACAATTATTTCTAACTAGCGGAAATTGTTTGGCATTACTTGGGAATTCTAACAAAACCAAAATAATAATAATCAGTGCAGTTCTGAAATCAGTGGTTAAAATAAGTGCCGTTTTTAAAAGTTCGGTTCACCATCTTGATGGTGTCCAATTGTACAGTCGTACCTCTGGATACGATTGCTTCAGGTTGTGTTCGTCACAGGATATGAACGCGCTCAACCCAGAAGTACCGGAACGGGTTACTTCCGGGTTCGGCAATTCACGCATGTGCAGACGTGCAAAATGACGTCCCACGCATGCGCAGAAGCACCGAATCACACTGCGCACATGCACAGATACGGCGCTTCATGTTACGGCCTTTACATGTTGCGAACGGGGCTCCGGAACGGATCCCGTTCGCAACCAGAGGTACCACTGTATCCAAATTGTATCAAAAATCCGCTTGTTGATCTTGGGGATCATCATGCAAAATTTTGTTATGATATCTTAAGAGATGTCCAAATCCATAGAGAACAGACAAACAACTTTCCAAAATTTGTAGTAGATATAATATAAATAAATTAGCATATGAAAATCCTAATCAGAGGTGTTCTCTTTCATCCTGTCTTTTGGTGATAAATTTCCTCTTGTGTTACTGCACACATGAGGGCCAATGGTTTTTATATTGATGCATAAATGCTATCCGAGCAAGGGGAAGGAGTCCCAGTAAGACCTTTAGATCCTAGCCAGGTGGTTTTTGATGTATTGTATTCAAGCACAGTTTCCCATTCGCTTTACGTTTATCTAGCACATAGATTCTTCTTTTCTCCTCTTCCCTTGAACTAAGAGAAACCCTTCTGCTGTCCTATGTTTAATTCCCTGCCAGGGAGCAGCATATAATCCTGTATACTAAACCTGTCACATTACCAACACCTGCATGGAGCCTGAAATCAATATCCAGGTTTCAACAGGTAAAACACAGTGTCAGAGTGAGTTAAGGATGGAGAATGCATCGCTAGCATGACTGAACAATAGTGAACACACACGAGAGCCTATCTTTACACTTATTCTGTGATAGTGATGGTGGCAAATAAATCTTACTTCATTGCCACCATTGCAAATACATGGTGCTGGCCATTGTGCCTCTTTTGGTGGTTAGCAGCCTCTTTTGGGGAGGCCCAGGAGATCAAAGATGTGGATTGTTCAAACACGTGCTGTGACTAGTTTGCTTTCCATTTAGTAGAGAAAATTGCTCACATTGACAATAGTACTGTCATGCTATTACAAATAACTTTATGCTTGTGCTACCTGAAAAAATGGACAAGGTGCTTGGAGTTTGAGGCCTACCAGCTCTTCTCTGGACCCATGACCTTCATGAGTAACAAAGGTTGCTGAGGTGTCTTTGAGGAATGAGATTTTGGAGGTGATTACCGTAATTGCGCCTTGAAGGCGAGTTCAGTCTCTACTACTCTGGAAGCCTCAGTGGTGAGTTCATTGCTTAAGAAACCAAGTTTGTTCTCTTTGATATGTTAACCAGACTCCAACTTAGTTAAGGAGATGGAGAAGATGGTGGACACTGCATTCCTGGTGGTTTTGGAGGGAGGAGGATCCATTCCTATCTGAGTTTTGGTGTAGTTTGGGCACAGAAATAGACTTGGTTGCCGTACTGGAGGAAATATGCCAGAAACCTTAGAGTGAACATACCACCCTTTGGCTTTCCTGAACCTCTCAGTGGTGTTCAATATTATCAACCATAGTACCCTTCTGAGCTGTCTTACTGGGCTGAATTTCGGAAGTACAGTGTTGCAGTGTTCAGCCTACTGCAGATGATATCTCAGAAGTGTTAGGGGACTTCTATTCCATTCTATGGACAGCTGTCAGGCCCCCTATATCAAAATAGTCCACTCTGTACCTCATGTTGTTCAACATCTGGATTAAACCACTGGCAGAAGTCATACAGAGGTTTGGACTATGGTGTCACCAATGTACAGATAATATCAAGCTCTACCTCTCTTCTTCAGTTACAAGCCCCTGTGAGGCTCTGCAACTCCTAAACAAGTGTCTGGAGGCAGCTTTGGAATAGTGGCAGCTGAAAAAACTGAAATTTAATCTAGACAAACTGGAGGTACTGTGGGTGGGGAAGTGATGGTATCTGTGCACTGTTCACATCCAGCCCCCTCAAATTTTTTATTGTGCGAGCCAAAGCCCCCACAGCCCTTTGGAGTTGGCTCCTATGCTATCTTTCTTATGGGCAACTCACCAGAAGAAACCCTGCTACCCAGGGCTGTGTTTGGAGTCCTGCCAGAAACTAACTATAGCTCTATTTATTCCCAACACCTGTGTAGAATTTTAATCAGATGTCAAGGTTCAACAGACATTAGGAATAGTAATTGGATTCAAAATAGCCTTTGAGGAATTATCTGGAAATTGGTAGACTTAAAGCAAGGAATCTGAACAAGGAACCAAATAAGGGTCAGATGAGATTTTTTTTAACCTAACATTAAGGTTTTCATGAGCCTAAAGCCAGATTTTGTGACAAACAGAGGCATTGAATGAAACAATGCTTCTTTTAAAAGCTTATTGCTAACTGAATAACAAGGATGCCAAGAAGTGGGTTGAACTATTGAGTTGAACTGGGCCACTTTATTAATAACAGAACACACTTGCAGTGGGAAACTTGTTACTGCAGGAAAAATGGCTATGAAAATCTCAGGCGAACACAGATAGTCAAAGTTTAAGCATACTGTTTCATGCAGCGTGTTTGAAATCTGGAAGCTGGTTTATGGATTAGGCTCCTGCAAGGTCCAAGGATTGTCAGTATATGAGTTATGGTCAAAATACTAGGCTAATGAAATGAATATTTACTATAATCAGGCCTTGTTAACATTTATGGTGAAGTCTGGTGTTCTAAAATTGTTTTGAATAAACACAAGTTGCAAACACAGAGATTGTAAACCACAGTCAGAGCATCCATGTTTAAAACAATGTAATCCAGTAAATTACATCTATAGCAAACTCCAAACAAATAAACTCTAAATCAACTACAAATGTAATAAGCTCCAGTGCATTTTGAAGTACTCTAGATTTTATTCACTTATGTGACAGACATTTGTATGACTTGCAAACAGTCTTATTGTAAATTATGGAAGATCTGTAAAGAGATCCTGTGACACTTAATATAGGTTCCCCCAATACGATATTTTTGCTCGTCCACACATGCCTAACTTTGATGTCAATAAAGTTTAAGTGTGCTTAATTTCTTATAGCATTTCTGTGGGTGAATGCTTTTTTAAGATGTTGAAATCACGTATTTTGGAACAAATATTTCTAATTATACACGGTTATACGTGTAGCTATTTCTATTGAATCTGGGTGTTTGTTTTTTAAAAAAGAAAATATGAGAATTTACTAACCAAAGCTGTTTCTACAGCACTGTTGCTATGAATGCACTAGTTACATTTCAGTATCTGTTACAGCTTTGCATTCTTGGCCTTTTAGGAAAAAATAATAATGTGTTAGTGTCATCTTTTGTTCTCTTGAGATTTTATTGCTTCTCGTGATTGTATCTTTTCATCTTTTTCTTTTCTGAAATAAAGATAGTTTTGTCCCTCAGGATTCCTTTTAGAAAACCTTGGAAAATTGCTAGTATTTCTTTCTATTATTAATTTGAAGGAAACATTTCATTTCTTCTTGATGGAACATTTGAGTGGTACACATCCAGAAGTGCAATCCTCTGCTAACGTTATTGGTGCATCCAGGTCTTGCAGAAAACCTGTGCAGATTGATTTTAGGCTTGATCTTCTAGCCCTACATGTGATTCTAAGAAGATATGGATAAAACATGTTGTGTATTGATTCAAAGGTTGTATTACTATTGTCTGTAAAGTAACTGCATTCCTGTTCCAGAAGGAACAGCTACTATTGGTTCATTCAAGCTGCTGCATTTGGATCCTCAGCTTTATTGGTTCCCACCAAAAAGCTGCTGTGTGATTGCTTGAGATTGTTCCCTCCAAAATGTATCTTTTCCTTGCCAGTCTCTCTCCCCTATAAATGTAACTTTCCTACCCTGAGTTCCCTCAGTCTTGTCTTGTTGCCTGAATAAAGAGTTGTTACATGAAGACGCTGTCTCCTTGCCTGCAATGTCAGAGAGCTGAAATCACTTGCTGAAATCATTAGCCCCACGCTACAACAAAACACATACAAACTCTGTTCCCAAAGAGCTTGTAATTAGAACACAGGTAAAGTTGGGAGTTATAGTTAAAGCCATGGTTTTCCCAATAGTAATGTACGGAAGTGAGAGCTGGACCATAAAGAAGGCTGATCACCGAAGAATTGATGCTTTTGAATTATGGTGCTGGAGGAGACTCTTGAGAGTCCCATGGACTGCAAGAAGATCAAACCTATCCATTCTGAAGGAAATCAGCCCTGAGTGCTCACTGGAAGGACAGATCCTGAAGCTGAGGCTCCAATACTTTGGCCACCTCATGAGAAGAGAAGACTCCCTGGAAAAGACCCGGATGCTGGGAAAGATTGACAAGGAGAAGGGGACGACAGAGGACAAGATGGTTGGACAGTGTTCTCGAAGCTACCAACATGAGTTTGACCAAACTGCGGGAGGCAGTGGAAGACAGGAGTGCCTGGCGTGCTCTGGTCCATGGGGTCACGAAGAGTCAGACACGACTAAACGACTAAACAACAACAAACAAAAGTTGGGAGAGAAAGAAAAATGTAGGCAAATGCTATTATATGTACTTAAAACTTTGTTGTAGCTGGGAATAAAGATTAAAAAGGATAAGCTAATAACCATGAACAGTTGATTGAGTCCCTACCATAGAAGCATGTGTTTGCTTTTTGTTTATCCATACTTGGATTTTTCAACCCTTAATATCCCATTCTGAGAGGTAGGGTGGAAATAGTTCATGATCAGTATGTGTGCCTTTAGGGGCGGCATGTTAAGTTTCTATGCTGTTTTCTCTCTCTCTCTCTCAGCAGAAGAATCTTTTGTATTGCTAAAAGAGAATGCTGGAGAGTAGAAACTTGTTTCCACTCATGATTGCAAGGGCTCTCATTGAAACAGACAACACTTAATTGTGTCAAATGGTTAAGAAAATATAGACCTGTAGTTTACAGTGCAGCCTTATCAAAAAGGGAAATAATGCCGTGATAAAGAAAAGCAGCATCTCTAGAAACAAAATAATAGTAATAAAGCATATTTGAGAAAACTGAATGCATTGATTCAGAGCTTTAAAATAGAGATCAGTGCTAATCATCACCGTTAGAGTGGAAGAATAGAAGAAAATCTGGATTGAGTTTCATGACTCACGTGATCTGTGGTAGAGAACATGGCCTTGTTTCTTGGTTCTGTAGCTCTCCTTAATCTTTCCTTTTTATTGACTGCTGGCAATTTGTATCTGGAGCAGTGGCATGTTTTTTTATTGATTTTTCAATCTACATCCTTAAGCCCTGTTTAACAATAGAGTGTTTTTTGTGTGTGACATTGGGCATCATACAAAGGTGAAAGAGCATTTGAGATACACACCCCACATGAATACCCAAATGGTTCTGGCACATAAGTGGAGCATAACTAATAGAGTTGTCACTAAATAAATATGAGTCAATAGTGTGAATTTTAATATTTCAATTAACTCTTAATGAATTTGCATATGAATAAATAGTTCTAAAAACAGCATACTTTGTTGCTTTTATATGATGCACAGCTTGCAATATTTAAGAAGAGACATTCTATTCTGTGGAAAAGAGGGTTTATTTTTCTAAGAAGGTGTCTATAATTCATGGATTTCTAAAAACTGATGTTTTAAAAATAATTCACAATTTGAAAATCTGCATTATTAATTTGGGTACCTTTTTTAATCCATCAGACTATTCAATTCATTACACATTGCGGTCCTAAAGATTTATGGTCTAGTAACAACATTGACCAAACTTCTTTGGGCACTTAGCGTAGCAACTTACCTCTAAGCTTTTATCACACTTTTAATGCTTTTGGATTAGCAAACAGGTTTATTGGAGAGTACATGGAGGAAGGCAATTTCAATGATTCCTCCTCTCTTGCAGTTCTCCACACACTCTACAACTGCTTTGGAGGGTCTTCCAACTGCCTGAGAAGACTTGAAGGACATGAAAGGTTGTAGAAGGTAGGGATAATTGCCAAAAATCGCCTCCCTCCCTATTCCCTCAGCAGAGGGACACCAAGTGGATGCCACCTAGTGTGTCTTTATTGAAATAGTATCCTTTAACATTTTGACCCGAAGTTCCTATATTGCTGTTATTTTGAGTGCTTTTTTTTGTTCCCCTGTCTTTAGTCAAAGGTGGCTACCTTTACAAATGGAGCACTGGTTAAATCACCACAGTTTGAACTCATTATATCAGTTCTCACATTTTCATTCTTTGATCAATGACATAGTTGCTGTAATAAAATAATCAGGCTAATATATTTAAAGAGCCAACAAAAAATCTGGATAGTGCTTCTGAATACAAAATGACTGAAGGCGCTTTTAGATAAGATCATGTCTAGACTGAAGTTATAAGAGTGCTTTCAGTTATGGATGCCAGCCAGTGGTCTTTTAATAGGTCTGTGAGGTTACAGGAAAAGAAAAGAAAATTCTTCTACTTGTGGCTAATGAATGTGACATTGTCTTTGAGGTTCTCTTGGGATGTTTGCTTAGCATTTGCCCAAAGATGTAAAAGCAAATGGGTATGATATACTTAAAACAGGACAAAATGAGCAACAGCTGGTTCTAATGGTGGCAGGGGTTGGGGGTGGGAGAGTACTGTGGCACCTTAAAGAATAATAAATATATTATAGCATAAACTTTTCATGGACTACATTCCACATCATCAGATACATGAAACGTTATCCTGAATTAAGGTGTATATAAAGCCATGGTGCTGGCGGTGGAGGGCCATTACTGTAAATAGGGATATCAGAAAGAAATACAATTCAGGTAAGTATAGATGGTAATGATGTTATTAGCAATGGCCTTTCATGAAACAAAATGCTTGATAGCATGGGCACCCTGTCACAAGTGATAGTGCTGAACCCCATGATGAACTATAATGCAGTGGGTTTTTTTTTACTTGGAAGTGTCTTTGTCTGAGTATGGGCATTGGGCACTTTAAGGTCTGTTACAGTGCACCCTTTTTGAATGTCAGATTTGTGTCCATTTATTCTTTTCTGTGGAGACTGGCTTATTTGCCAGTAGAACATGGAAGAACATAGTTGGTATATGTCATACTGAAAGATAAGCTGGCATATTAACTGCTCATGGTTTGGATGACAGTATTTGGTCTTGAAAGAGTGTTTTTGGACTTGAAATGGAAAACAGTGGGCATCTTGTGGGTCCATATCTTTGTTATGTAGCCTGCTGTTGGCTGGTGAGTACAGTGGTACTTTGGGTTACAAACGCTTTGGGTTACAAACACTTCGGGTTATGAACTCCACAAAGTAGGTGTCCTGGGTTGCGAACTTTACCCTGGGATACGAACGTAATTCCTCTTCCGGGGCCGCGGGAGGCCTATGTAGGGAATGCGCGCCTCGGGTTAAGAACGCTTCGGGTTAAGAACTGACTTAAGTTCATAACCCGAGGTACCACTGTAGATGTTTTAGGTAGAGGGCAGGCCCTGCGAGTATGTAGAGGCCTAGCATCCAAGACCAGTGAGAAGAAAGTGTCATTGTCTACTACAGGACAAACCTAGAAGAAAAGGAAGAGACCACCACTTTCCACTTACAGCTCCCAGTTAAAAACAGCAGCCAAACTTTTGAATGGATGCTCAGTGATCTACCACTAATCCTGGGCAAGGACAGAGGATGTAGTTTTGATATATTCCTCAATATTACTGATCAAGTTTTTCAGTGAACTGCAGTTGTGTAGTACATTCAGCTACCATGGTGTGATTCTGCTGCACAAACCTAGGTGGTAGATCCCTGTATTGCCATAATTTAACTAGAATGGTTTAACTTTGCCCATGGTAGGGGGAATGAGCAAATGCCACAACATATGACTTTTTCAATCTTTTTGTATATGGAATCTGCACAATTCATCCATTTAGTTCTGTATAAACATTCTGCTTAACTGTGATTTGTTATCCTTAATTATAACTAAGCATTACATCTGAATGCTTAAACCACGGTTTAGGTATGTATGTAAACCAGGCTGTGGATTTGCGAACCACTGTTAATAATGTAACGCTGGATACAGGATTTTGGGAGCCATTGAGCATAGTAGTACCATTAGTTATGCTCATAATATGGATGGACTCTCTTAAGTTGCATCTGATCTTTTTAAAAAAAAAAATGTGTGCAAAGCATAAAGGATAGCACTGTTACAGTGGTGGATCCTCTTCTAGTCTTGGGGCCCTGGAAAATCCCTCTGGAGCTATCTGTGGCTTTGTGTCATCATCCACACTGAGGGTTTCCACCTCCTTACTTATAATATGCCAAGTGGATTTCATCAGTATCTTTATGTCTACATGTCCTCCAGTAGCAGGCTTAGCTCAGTAAGTTAAGATACTGTTTCCCTAGATGTTTGGGATCATAGTATCAAGGCAACTAAGGCTGGAGTCTTAATCTCACTTACATGGGAATACTTCTGAGTAGACATAGGACTACACTGGAAATGTTGTAAGCATTAATCATGTGTGCAGAGGGCCTTGGTGTTAATCTTGTAGCTTTTTTTTTTTTTAGCAGAAGAAGCTTTTGTTGCATTTCCTTTTCTTTTATGTGGTGACCAAAATATGAAATCCATTTTCCAGGAGGAAGTGTACTATTAATTCTTAATGTAATGGTGCTGTCATTTTTCATCCTTTAATTACAGGAAGTTTTAAACTTGACACTATAAACTATTTGTAGCATGAATTAATAATGCTAAAAATGATAAAGTCATTTAAACAACTTTAAGAGAACACTTTCCCCTCTCTGGTTTTTAATAGTGTGTATGACCTGCAAGTAAAATCCAAAGTCATTTCATGGGTTGACTGCTTAATGGAGAATTGTCACAATTAAAATAAAATGAGGAAGCTGGTGTAGAAGCACGAATTCTTGTTCCTTCTATCAATTTCACAGAGAATAAAATTCATTTTGAGAGTGGAGTGGGAAGTTAGTTTCAAAAATGCCTACACACAGTGAGAGAGTTGTTTTCTTGCTGGGTGTATTTTTTAACTGGCAGTTGTAACCCTGCAGAGAAATCAGATTGTTTATGTAGTAAAGATTATGTATGTAAAACGTTAGCAGTGAACCAAACTGACTTGTGGTCCTACTGACTCATCCTTATAGACCAATAAGAAGGCAGAATGGTAGAGATTGGGAGGACGAGCCTGACTGGTGAAATGAAAGGCCAGTTTCAGCGCTGTTCAGATAAGAATAGCTGAATTCATTTGGAGTGGAATGGCGAGGGATTTAGGGAGAGACTGGGAGAAGCCTGAAGGAAGCCAGTAGAAGCAGCATCTGAAGGGAAGCTGATATCACTGCGGCAAAAAGCTCAAGGAGGTCTGCTAAGAAGGGAACTAAGCTTCTTGACAGCATGCCAGAAAGAACTATTGCCAAATCATGGCAGGTTGATGCTGGACCAGGCTTCAGGCCACACTGCAATCCTGAAAGAAGCCTGAAGAACCCCACAAGGAAATGAAGATATTGACTTGGTAACTTGTTTGTTACCCAGCACAACATTCATACACTGCTTGATTGTAATAAATCTTCAAAGTGGTTCATTAAGAGAATAAAACAATAAAATTATCAATAAAAATGGTTTTAAAAAGTATTTAAAACAGTCAAAAATATTTAAAATCAACAGTGGAAGAGACCCCCACCAGAAGTGGTGGACTGTCTTTTGTTGGAGGCTTTTAAGCAGAAGTTGGATGGCCATCTGTCATGGATGATCTAGTTGAGATTCTTGCATTACAGGGGGTTGGACTAGATGACCCTCAGGAGTCCTTCCAACTCTACAATTCTGTGATTCTATGACCCCAGCCTGGATTTTTCATTTTAAGCCTCACTGATAATACTTGCAAACTGTGCTAAAGAAATTTATAAAACAAGATCTTTCCTGGGATTGTTGCCTGACTTCAATAAGGGTTTTTGGGTGATGTCATTTTATCTTAAAAGAATGTACTTCAATTGACAAGAGAGAATATTATGTGACCTGGACATCAGTTTTCAACCTGCTAATAGGATCTACCAGGCTGGAAAAAGTTTTGTAGCACCTTATCTATTAACAAGTATGTTAGCACATGTTTCATCTTGTGAATGTTAGCATTCCATGCCAGGCTTGGTTTGGTTTGGTTTAGTTTTTATGAATTTGCCTCATGAGGACCTGTGTTTTAAAATCTGGAATAAATTTTACTTTTATTTAACAGTTTCTGGGTTATTTTATTTAACATCTTACATAAAGCTGGGAACATGATAAGGTTTAATAATACAGACCGAGGCAGGTTGGAAATCTCAGTGAACTGTGTTTAAGATCAGGTAGATTGATGCTTCTGACTTTCAAGAAATTGTAAACAACACCTTTTCATATGTAGACAGGTGTAGAAAATGTAGAGAACAGAGGTCGACAGCATTTTCATTTATCTCTTCTATTTTGACACTTTTGTTAGGGAATTAGGAAATCAATAGACACTAATTTCATTGGCAAGGATTACAGAGTACACAGGAAGGAACAGTCATGATGTCCCTACTTTTGTTCAAGGGCACTTTGAATTGAATCAAATGATTTCAGCTGTCTAACTGAGCTGGTATTTCAACCATTAATTTATTCAAATACTTAGGGCCAACCACATACATAGGGCCAACCATATACTTCTCTGCCAATGCCAAATATAGTTTTGATTTTTTCTTACGCATTGTCTATGTATGAATATGTGTTAGAATTAAAACGCTAACTGTCTGTTTACAAAAGAATGCAGAATACTAAAATATAGTTATCCCAGACAGCAATAGAGCAGTTCTTTAGAAGTTGTTATAGTAGAACATGTAAATTAGTGCTACTCAAGTTTGCATCAGATCTAAGCTCAAGGAATTTCAAGGGTAATTTAGAGTCTTCCAGTTGTCCTCACTCCATAATCCCAGTGCTAAGACTTTAAACATTGTCAATTATTCTTAAGAGATAAGAACTCAGCTTGGGCTAAATCTGATACATATTTTTGAAGCTTTTTTCAATAGAAAAAATAATAATCCCCCAACAACTGTCAATGTCAACACTAGCTTAACCTTTATGTTGTACAGGTTTTTTCCCCCTGTTAACCTTACATAAGTATGTTTGTAATATTATACCCATGCTTCTCAGAAGATTTAGTAAGTTCTTCTTTTGGAATATAGTTGTTGGGTGGCATGGTGTTTTGTTCCTTTTTCCTTCAAGGGTTCCTCAATGCAGCCACTTGAACACTAAAGAATATGATTGTGGATGAGGCATATATTGGATACTGTTACTAGTATTTTTGGTTATCTAAGGATAGCAAGTCGTTAGTTACTTCAATACCAGTATGGGTAACCCGAATCTCTTCAGATATTGCTGCACCACTAACTCCCATCAGCACCCACCAGCATTGTTAATGTTATAATCACAATTGCATTTCATTTGTTGCTGTTCGCAAAGTTACACTAAGGAGCCAAAGAGTACTAGTAACTTAGCCCATAAGCTTTCAGCTGCTATTAGTCAAACCTGCCAGGCCACCACCACTTATAATTTGGCCTAAAATTATTTGAAAAGCCACATGAAGGCATGGCATCATTGTAAGAATTAACCAGATGTTTCCTGAAGATGTCCAAAATTTTAAAACATGTTTCTCAGAAGAATTAGATTTCCCATAAACTAAATAGAACACCTTTGCATACTAGGAAAATAGACATGTTTTGGATACCCTTGGTAAACAGTTGACAAGCCATATGCAGTATCTGTCCATCTTAAGTAATACCTTCTGTAATAGTTGGCCATTGCTGATTATGAAGATTTGGACAGATGGTAACCCAAAAGATGATATAGCAGCACCTGATCAGTACTTTAATGTTAGTTTCAGCACTCACTTGTGGGTTCGAGCAAACATACTGACATATAACACTTTTAGCCACTTAGAGGGTGAAATAACCCAGATATTGCAATTTATCAGCCCGTTAGTAGCCTGCACACCTTTAGCATTGTTAATTCTATCTTACTTTTAGGACCTTTTGCCAAAGAGTCAAGTTGGCTGCAATCCTAACCCTAGGTAACTAGGAGTAAGCCCCACTGAATTCAATGGAACTTATTTCTGAGAAGACATAGGGTTGTTCCCAACATAGTCATCCTGTTTGTGCAAGGACATTTGCTTGTGCAGTTGAATTTTCCTTCCTTCTCCTCTCCCCGCTGAGCCTCCCCTGCATCAGAGGATTAGGGTACCTCCAAAACATATGGAAGGGGGATGGGAAGAGGGAAGAAAGGGAGGGAGTTAGGTTGCACAAGCAGAAATCCTTACATGAATGGAACAACTTTATTGGATACAATTGGATTAGTCTGTGTTTGTACGAAAACCATAAAACAGAGCCTAGAAGTTCACCTGGATGGCTTTAGACGCTGCCTTTCAGCCTACCTCACAATTTTCTTTTAAAGTTAGGATGGAGGTGGGCTTATCACATGCATTGTCCTGAACTCTTTGATGGAATGGTAGTGTCATGATGATGATAATTAATATTAATAAAAAGATTACTGAAGCAGTTAAACAGTTAACTGCTTCCCCATGCACCCCATGACTAAAGATGCTAAAGACAATGGATTTTAATGTAAAATTGGAGTTCTTGATTGAACTGTTTTCTTTCTTCTGTTCTTGTTTCCATGCATTCATTCACTTTGATTATCTCATTGAATGATTTTACTAATGAATGAGTTGGGATGTATCCAAGGAAGAAGACATTTAGTAATGGTAAACTACTACTATTTTAATTTAATTGTAGATTTCTAAAGATTCTACTAATGAGTATGTGAAACCTCTGCAAATATCTGACAAAAACTGTTGAAATCAACTATGCATTATTACGCAAAAACTGTTGAAATCAACTATGCATTATTATGAACTTGGTTATCTATTAAAATTCAAAAAACTCAACACAGAAGGGCAGTGCAAGTTAATCAAGTGCACAGCTTACACCAAAAAAATACTTTTCAAACCTTGAAAAATAATTTATGGAGAGCAAAGGATTGTGTTGTTAGTCAACTAAACAAGAGGTGATCTGACAGTTGCAAAACTTTCTATTTCCCAGCAACAGTTTTGGATTTTGGTTTTGGTTTTGGAAGCAGTGATAATGCTGGCATGGTTCAGAATGAATTAGGAGTATTCTAAATAATGATTTTTAAAAGCCTGGTATGATTTTGATTAGTAGTCTGTTTTATTCCAAGGACACAAGTCAAGGTCAATGTTGCCCCAATAAAAGGGATATACTACAGCTTGCAGCTATAAATCACAGCTTTGTCTGAGAACTTGAGAGAACCATTGACAATGGCACAGTGACATTTAGGTTGTCTTTTCTTCATTTGCACTAATATATGCATGCAGGAGAAACTATAATCTATGAGTGAAATTTGCCTAAATAGAGTTTGAATTATAACAGTGACAGACCTTATCTTAAAACTCCTTGTTTAGAGTTAGAATTGTATTGATTAAAGCATATCTTAATCGTAAAACTAAGTCTAACATAACTCTTGGAAGAAAATGCATCTGTCACCTAAATCTCCACAGTGGAATCATACAGTGAAACAATATTTTAAAACAGTAAATGCTGCATATAAATATTTGCTACACTTCGCTGGAGCAAATTTGTGTGACGCCCTCCCCTCTGGCTTGCAGGCATGCCCCATGGGTTTCAGTCATTGGTTGGTTTCTGATACCAATGGATACCAAAGAATGGACTTAGTTTGTCATAGAATAACACCAATTTGGACAGCTTTTAAAAAGAGATTAGACAAACACATAGAGGATAAAGATATGGATGTTAAATATGATGACTACGTTATGCCACTACTATTAGAGACAGTCTGCCTCTGAATATCAGTTGCTGAGGATCACGAGGAGGCATCTGGTTGGCCACTGTGAAAACAGAATGTTGGACTGGGTGGGCCTTTGGCAAGGGCAGACTTTGGTCTTTCAAATTTCAGTGGCTCCCTGTGTGCGGCTAAAATTTGTACCCTTCCCTGCTTCTCATCTTCCGTTCTGCTCAATTCACTGCGCCATAATTTTGGTGCCCCCTAAGCTTGGCGCCCGCTGTGGCAGAACTGGTTGCGCTGCGCTAAATCTGTCTCCCTCTTTGGTCTCATTCGGCAGGGATTGTTTTGCATTCTTATTTCTTCCTCGCAGCCCTTTCTTTCTCTGGCCATGAAAAAGTATAGCACATCATATTATGTGATGCTGAAGCTTTCTCCTTCTCAGTTGGAGGCCTAGTGATCCGGCCATTATGTAACATGCAAATATCAATAGCAGATTATGACAGACTATCATTACGTATGTGACAGACTTGGAAAAAATGTAGAGTTGCTATTAAAACTTTCTTATACAGTACTAATATATCAATTGGTGATTATGGTTTGCAATTCGGACATCCCTGGTTACACCTACCAAAACAAAGAGGCTGCCATCTTCCATTTGGCTGCTGGGCTGCATTCTTATCAAGGAGAAAGATTATGCTGATATGTGGAAATATTTCAATAGCCACAGTTGTGTTTTGTGTGTGCCTTTGATTCCCTTAATCATGGACACAAAGCTGAACCAGAACCCAGCACTCAGCTGGAGGCTATCTGGAGCTTTCATTAGCTTTTTTACCCTTCATAATAAGAAATTCTATATTGCTGAGCATAAGAAACAAATGACCTTGAGTTATCCTGAAATGTTGTTAATGCTTGTTCATATAACAAACAAGAATTACAGGAAACATTATGGTTGTTGCTATTCCTATGTTCTCATCAGGTATCTTTGTGGATGAAGGTCAAAATGGGGAAAGACAACAATGAAGGAACTAGTGAATGTAAAATCAAGTTATTTTCCAAATACTTTTATTCATGCCTGAAAAATATTTTATATAACTTGCCCCTTTCCATCAGCATGTTCTTCACTGACACAAAGATGAAGTACGTTAACAAGGTAACACAGGTGATAATCTGGCATCTGAAATCATTCACACAAACAGAAAGCTTAAAAGCACATAAGTATTTGTTTGAGCTATTGTTGTCATCACAGCAAGTGTAAAGTCAGACGTAGTTTTTCACATTTAATAGTATAAGGTCTCCCTGCTGAAAACATGCACCAGATGCTGGCTTTCCTCAAGGTTAAATGTGATTATAGCATATACACACACAAATTGCAGGCAGAGATTAAATCACAAAATAATGAGATCCTCTCGGAAGGTAGCATACTACTGTGATTATCCTACCTTTGCCTCTAAGATATGCTTCTGTTTTAAATTCTTTCCGCAGAATATTCACTGCAAAAGGGAGTTTTGTTGGGCTGCACTTGGAAGTTGATTGACTTTTTAAACAAACTGTAGGACAGTCCGAGAGTCCCCCCCTATTATTATTTATCTGCAAGTAATTTTAATCTTGATATACATATTCACGTACTTAATTGACTTGGGACAGTGGTTCAGTTAAAATTAGGGCACTACAATAGGTTAAGTGCTACCTGCTGCATGGCTGAATTTTCTTATAAGAAAACATCTGATAACAGTTTGAAAGGGTATTCCTATTAAACAGGAGGAATAAGCATCTAACGCTGACTTTCAGATAAGTGACATCAGAACTCATTGGAAGGCTCAATCTAAACCGTGTCTGGGGGAAGTGGAGAGAGAGAAGGCTGAGCTCAGTGAAGGTAAGAAATGATTGGGGTGGAGGGTAAGGATCATCACACTGCTGATCAGTGGATTTGCTAGAATGAATTCTGATAAGAGCACATATCAACACTTTGCAGCAGTTAAGAGCTGCTTGGCAAACGAAGTTACTTCTTGCCTCATGTTATCCTTGCACGGAAAATTGGCCACAGTCACAGTTCTGGGATATGATGTCTGCATTTGTACATACTTCTCATCCATGGTTTAGCATTACCAGGGTGAGCCACAGACAGCCCTAGGCCAGGGGTCAGCAAACTTACCGCGCCTCAGGCCGGTGTCTCCAGCGCCGATTGTGCGGCGAGCCGGAGGGCAGGGGAGCACGCACCCATACTCGTGCGCACACGCTATTTCCAGCGCACTTCCGGGTAGGAGGAGCACCGGAAATAGCTTGTGCGCATGTGCACAGGCCTCCTCCGACCTGGATGTGCACCGGAAATAATGCGCATGCGCACAAGCTATTTCCGGTGCTCCTCCGACCCGGAAGTGGGCAGCCGCACCGGTAAGAGCGGGCGGCGGCAGCGGGCCGTATCCAGTCCCTCAGACTGTATCCAGCCCCCGGACCGTAGTTTGGAGACCCCTGGCCCTAGGCCTACATAGTTCTCTCTCCTCCACTGGTACACTGGTGAGAAGGAGTTTGGAAGAATTTGCTTCCAGTTTAGACCAGCTGCAGGCCGGCATGACATCAGAACTCAGACAAACTGCAATTAGTCTCACCTTTGTATTAAGTTATTTAATAAATGTATATCTCACCTTTTAGAAAGCATTGCACAATCACATCAAGTTAAACAAGCCTCAACAATAATGCATTTTAAAACTCCAGTAAAACACAGATCAGCACAAAATATGCATAGATAAAATAATAAAAACTGCCAACAGATAAAACAAGTAGCCAAACCAAGTTTACAAAGACATAGCTATGCCTAACTGTAAAAACAGGGTGGGGAAATAAGTTTTCTGCAGTGTGGTCCCAGAGTGGTCAGTAGCAGAAAGAAGCCAAGATCAAATCATAGTTTAAGAAACTGGCTTGTTTTCTTAAAACCCAACCATCTACAGTGTGTCTATTCAGTGATTTCTATCTCCAACGTTTAATTTAATGTATCTAAATTCATTCCGCAGATAAAATGAATATCTGCATGCTTACCCTCCTTTGGCTATTACACTGTAGATGCTGTATGTCATTTAATCACCCTCAGCCCAAGTCTCCATCTCAACTCATGCTTCCATCCTTGTAGGGCGCAAGCTTTGTCAGTTAATCCAGTCTCCCCTTACTCTTTAGTCCCAGTGTATCATGGATTTGTAGTTATAATTATTTCATGAAACACTTGGGCATAAAGAAATGTCTATACTATATGTTTATAATTTGACAGTTGGTATAATACCTGTATCTGGAGACCCAGAATTTTACTGGTGCACATCTGTTGGTTACTCTGTGAGTCTTCGAGAAAACATATTAACCAATTAATGTATGCAGAAGCCTTTGAAGATGTAAAGCCCCGTTAAAGAGCTAAGGGAGACCACCAGCTAAGCAACATGCATTTTATTAACTTATATTGCTAAATATTTTTAGTAGTCTCTTGAAATTTACACTGCTAAATTTATATGAGAGAACAAACAACTAATAGGGTTATGGATGGAAGGGAAAAGGAAGATGTCACTACTTTAGTATCTGAAAGCTGTTATAAGCCTTTTAGTTAGGTCGCATTTTGGAGCAAAGTTGCTTGACAGGCAAATTGTTTATGAATATAATTAATGCAGTTCTCAATAGTTCTGTTTTTAATAACCAGTTTGCTGTCAAGAGAGTTTATATATGGATAAAATGTATGTGCTATAAAACTTTAATTTAACCAGGTGAGTACTTAATAATATTTCCTCGAAGTCTCAGTTGCTTTTAAAAACAAACAAACAACCTTTTCAGTCTTCTTTTAGACGAAAATGCCCACCTTTGCTACTTGAAATCATGGGTGCCTTCATTTCTCCAAGGGATTACAGAATGGGACTGTCTCCAGGTATTATTAGGCCTTGTTTGACTACAGAAATCAGCGTTAAGTGTTCTGAAGCTCACTCAAGCATTTTCCCAGGCACCTCCCATACACCCCTGGAGCAAGAACAGGATTTGTTAACAAAATGTATAGATTCCCCACCCCCACCCCATGATTGTATCAGTTGGTACTTTTTTTAAAAGGTGCCAGCATCTGGCTGATGTCAACAGGCAGTGATTTCCAAAGTCTGCGACACTAAAAGATCTTACAAACGTGGAACAAGTTTTATGTGGTGCCTTTAACAGTGTCTTAATTCCTGATATAGGAAGAAGGGGGAAAAGATAGCCTGGGTTTAGGACTTACTGGGAAAGGTTCCTAAGAGTTTTTTTGTGGTATTTGGGTGTTGGATTGACATTGCCTTGATTTTATACCGTCTACACAAATTCTTGCTTTCCCTGTGTGCAACCTTTGCCATTTGTAAATCAACAGTTTACTGCAAAAGCCACAAAAGAGTCCAGAATTCAGCTCTTCGATTTCCCACCTCTTAGGGAATAGAGTAGTATGAAACAATGATAGTAATGCTGGGCATATTTTGAGTCTGAGTAAATCTCCTACAAAGTGGATATGTTGAAAATAGTTGAAATTCAGGATACAGTGGTAGTTAAAGTTACTTTCACGTTTGCAGAAGCTGAAAGTATTGTGTGTAACAATGTAGTTTTAGTTGGTCAGACATGGTCAGGACTCCCTCAGACCAAGACTACTACTGATTAGAAATATTCAGAAATATGAATCTATTTATACTATGCTTATATGGAAAATGTATATCTTGAAAATAAGCACCCTTAATTTACATTTATGAAGAATAAAGCATGTGTACACTAAAGACATACACCAGCCTCAGGAGTCTTTATAATCTAATAATATAATATAATATAATATAATATAATATAATATAATAATATAATTATATATAAAATGTTACTTCCGGGGCAGCTCTCCAAGGGGCCTCCACTCCCTCCCTCCCTCCGACCCTCAGGAGTCATTTCTGATCCGCATTTGACTTCGGGAAGCAGGTTGATCTATTCCAGCGGTCAGCAAACTTTTTCAGCAGGGGGCCGGTCCACTGTCCCTCAGACCTTGTGGGGGGCCGGACTATATTTTGGAAAAAAATATGAATGAATTCCTATGCCCCACAAATAACCCAGAGATGAATTTTAAATAAAAGCACACATTCTACTCATGTAAAAACATGCTGATTCCTGGACCGTCTGCGGGCTGGATTGAGAAGGCGATTGGGCCACATCCAGCCCCCGGGCCTTAGTTTGTGGACGCCTGATCTATTCTGAGCTGCTCTGTTCTCTGTCCAATTTTACTTGTGCTTCATGCCCACAACAGCTATGTTTCCTATCATGCAGTATTAAGAGGAAGAAAAAGAAAAAAAACTATAACCCCCCCCCCCCTTTGACAGAAATTAATGAAATACACAGCAATAGCAAAGGGATTAATCTTGCCAAATGGCAAACAAATCCATCCAGGGGCTTGAGGGCTGGGCACCTTTATTTTTATTTTTTGAAAAAGTAAGCATCTAACTTTTGGGAAGAACTGGATAAAATCTGCAGCCTTGGTTCCCCTTTCTGAGAGCATGAACTCAACCAGATTTCAGAAGGATAGCTGCCGTGGCAGCAATTGCAGGTTGGAGTGTGTAAAAAGGGGAATCGCTAAACCTCCCATAATGCTTTGTGGGCAATTGGTTTCAAAATTGCAGGCATGAGAGAGGTGCCCCTGGATAACAAATCTGTCAAACTGCAGACAGATCATTCAGGGGCATTTGTGCTCTGCATCTTTAAAGTTGATTAGGAGAGTAGTGGAAAGTGATTCACTTTCCTCCATGTGATTCTGTTCCTGTTTATTTATCCCTCCCCCAATCTGCTGAGATCTGATAGCCAGACCCTCGTTTTATGGAAAGCAAGATGTGTCCATTGCAAAGCAGCGTGTTGTTAAGTTTTGCTCATGGAAAGCTCCACCCTTTCCACAGCCCCAACTCCCACTAACTTTATGGCTAGTAAATGAGACATAGTTTTTCTCTGGCAAGGTATTATATTTTGTTGGAAGCCGCCCAGAGTGGCTGGGGAAGCCCAGCCAGATGGGTGGGGTATAAATAATAAATTATTATTATTACTATTATTATGCACTTTATGTAATTTTTAAAAAACGTATTGAGTCATGAAGTACAAGGAGGCACTGTGTGACTCCGCTTTGCCCTATGTGGAAGCACCTTGTGGAAGTTTCTCTATGCTCTGTCAAGGTACATATCCTCCAGATATGAGTTCTGCTCATTATTCAGAGATTGTACAGAGCACATATACACCCCTGGTACATGTATTCTTCTGTATGTGACACGCCTGCTTAAATATTTTTTGGAATTCATAAGTTGTATCAACCACTGTGTATTTTTAGCGTTTCATAGATTTCTACATGCGTATGCCAAAATATGTAACCAAGTTGATTCTCTGCCAAAACAAAAGCTGCCATTGTATGTACCACCCAAATGGGCTACAGATTGTTGTGTCCTCCACTTCTGTCACAGCTTCCATTCAAAAAGTATCAGCTGTTACCTGCATGCTCACAAGATCTTTCCTTGGCAGGAGACCAGCTGGCAGCAACGCAGGGGGCGGGGAGAGGGGGAGAGATAAGAAGATAAGGCTCACATAGCAGGGGATCCCAAGTGCATTACTGGCATTGCTGATTATTCTGCAGATTCAGAAAACAACTGGGCTGAGGGTGAGAGAGCCTAGAAGGAAAGCTCCCCCTTTTCCATTTTCTGTCTAGAAAAATAATCTTTGTGAGGCAGAATGTCTAACTGGTTAGGAACCACTTGAGAAACTGGGCCCTTGTCTCTACACCAAGGTTATATTTCACTGCCCGTAACATATAGGTAAAAAAGTAATTGCTGCATAGTTAAGGATATGTTACTTACTTGGAAGTAAGACCCATTGAACTCAATGGACTTATTTTCAAATTGACATGTATCGGATTATGTTGTCATTTACCAAATTACTGGATTTTCTTTTAGATGTCATGGAAAGCCATAAAAAGAAGCTGTTTTATAACCTGAAAAGGTTTACATTCCTCCCCTATTTCTTTCTTTTCCAGCAGAAGGGCAATATATATATTCTTTTTAAAAAATAAATATTGATGGATTCTTTGTTTTATATTTCAGAGCACTGAGCATATGGCCATTTCTGCTTGTGTTCACAGCTTTGCAGCAATGCCTGTCAACATCCACCAGAGAGCAGAGCAGCTCTAACACCCGGGTCTTTTATGCTTTGGAAATCAATGGAGACAGCTACACAGCCAGATCCTGGCCAAACAACATGGATTGCAGTTCATTTCAAAGGTCAGCGCATATTTAAACTTGCTTCATTACTTCCACCTTTATGCCTGAGATTTTCATTTTTTGAAAATCAGTTTACCTAGGTTCCTTTAGAGACAGAAAAAAAATGAAAGTGCTGAGTCCTATTTTCATTTGGAGATATCAAGCTTTTTATCAAATTATAGTGGTGGCGTTTCAGAATATTTCATATCTGATCAGAAAGAAAATCCAAAAATAATTTTCTCTTTATTCAAGAGTCTTTCAGGCACTAGGACTGTTTTATTTATTACTTGATATCCGTGCACTAGTCAATCATTTTTGAATTCAGACAAGAAAATAGAAGTCTTATTTTTAACAGTGTATTAAAAAAAAATCCTAAAAATGTGTACTGTTGAAATGCTGTAGGTTTTATTTCTAGCATAAAATTAGAGACCCACTTCTCATTCTGCTGAATGTGTAATGTTGGTTTTAACCACAATAGATTATAATGAAGCCGTACATTTAAGAAAAGCATCGTACATTAGTTAATTATGGGCACTACACCTCCTGTGTATTTGTACAGCAACATTTATCTTTTAGCTTTCAGGCTCTTGGCTGCCTTGTATCATTGAGAACACTTCCATGTAGCTCTATTCCGAAACATTGGTGCTTTCACGTTGTGTGCCCATGCGTGTGTGGAGCATTTTTTAATGTTAATGTTTCATCTGAATATGATTCTAAAGAATGGATCACCTCTTTTGTTTATTAGCCCAATAGAACTGTTGCTCTGCTGTATAACTCAGTAACATTTACTGGAGGAGAAATAAGGACTTCGGGGACCTAATTTCAGATCTTGCAGTCCTTTTGTTTTCTATGAATATATGAAACAAACCTAAACATAAGTCTTCAAGTAGTAATTTTCTCTTCTGTGATGTGCTCAGCGACCATTGCTTTCTTCAATAAATTAATCCCCACAGCCTTCCCCGCAGAATTCTCATCTCTTATACCTCAAGAACTGCAGCACGATGAGAAGGAAGCCAGAAATGGCCTTCTTGATGACATACCTCTGCAGGCAGCCCAAAACGTAGTGCTGCCCATCACTTCTTTCTGATACCCAGTATAGTTCCCGTGTCAGGAGAAATTGCTTAATGTCAGCGCTAAGTCTTACGACCTTAAGCAGGGATAAGTCAACAACATGGGACATGATTGTCAAAACATCTACACTTGCTGCCCATCTGCTGAGCCTGGTTCAAGGTTCTTGCGTGGTTCAAGTCCTGAGCAACTTAGATCCAGGATTCCTTAGGGACTGCCTGGACTTTTATATTCCAGATCGATTACTGAAATCATCTGTAGGAGTGTTGTTGGTTGTCTCCTGACTTGGCAAGGCTCATTTGACATCAAAGTAAAACCAAGCCTACAGTGTCACTGACCCAGTTTTGTGGAATGATTTTCCAGTTTCAGCAGGAATCTTCTATATTCAACTTTACATGTTTGCTGAAAACTTTCCTTTGCTGCCAGGCTTATAAAAGCAATTAACACAAATATTTTTTTGAAATAGTTGGTAATCCATTATTTTTTTTAAAACAACAACAATGGTGGCTTTTATTGTGTATACAGTGATACCTTGGAAGTTGAACGGAATCCGTTCCAAAAGGCTGTTCGACTTCCAAAATGTTTGAAAACCAAATTGTGGCTTCTGATTGGCTGCAGGAAGCTCCTGCAGCCACAGAAGCCCCGTCAGACGTTCGGCTTCCAAAAATAGTTTGCAAACCGGAACAGTCACTTCCAGGTTTGCGACGTTCGGAAGCCAAAATGTTCAGGAACTAAGCTGTTCGAAAACCAAGGTACGACTGTATATAATTGTTGTAAACTGCTTTTATTTTTTGTAAAAAATGAAATTGTTGTATACAATTACTTTTATAAATAAACAAGTCACCATATGGGTGCCATTTCCAGTGATCAATCCTGATTCATGTCCATTGCAGAGTACCTTGAATTGGAGAGGCAGATGACAATAAATTAGCATGTTTTAGGGAATGCACTTTTTGTGGGGGGCAGGGCGGGAGATGTGCAGCAATTGACATAACCATGAATGCCAATACTTGATGTTCATTCTGGGAAGTTCATCCTAGCTTTTCCATGAGAAAAATTGTGTTCTGGCACAATCTATTTAACTATGCATTACGGTAATGATTCAGGACACTAAGCCTGCACTATATTTGATGAATAATGGTTCCAGAGTGGCTGGGGGTTACCACTCCAGTATTTTATGTTAATAAGGAAGACCTTATAAGATGATAAAATTCCAGAAGAGATTTCCTTAGCCCTTGTTTTATGCATGGTATCTGAGTGAAAGGACAGGATTTCTTAACCCCTGAATTTACCAAGTGCAGCATATGACTTCCTCCTAATGGGTCTATGTTTACTACTACTACTTCAAAAAAAGAAACTATAGCAGAATCCTTAAAACTTAGCAGTTTTTGACCTGTTCAACACACTGCCATTGTAGGTACTGTGTGCAAGACAATAGAAGAAATAAAACTGATGACTAAAATAGTTAATAATATCCTTATGCTTGTGGATTTCAGTTTGTTGTATGAGCAAGAGTTCCCGCTCTTAGCATTCGTACTTGAAGTACCGTATGAAGTAGCAGCCGCTGTGGTATTTAGAGCTTAGGGTCTTTAAGCCACAAGGAGCACTGGTGCAGACTTAAAGATTCAAATGTCATTAAGCTTAATATTTTTTTTTCAAACTTCTTGTGGGCTTGTAATAAGCTTACTCTATGTGCTGTATGATAAGACAGGATGAGGCTAGAACATGTATTTGACAAAATACCAAAAAGAGCTTTGGTAAAGTTGCTATAGCTAAGAAGCCTTACGGCTAGTAGGGACTGGATTTGTATTTATTTATTTTAGGCTACAGCAAAAAAAAGGCAGATGATTCACACATAACTCTTTCTTTCTCTCTCTCCACATGAGTAGCCTTGACATTCCTTGGATTATGGTGGCCATGGGACTTATTATTTAAAGGGGAAGGGATAGCCCTCAATTTAAAGGAGTCCTCTGTTTGAATGACTGTCTGCTCCAAGCCTAGTTTAAAAATAATGAACAGTTAGAAGGCAGAGGCAGGGCCTTGAAGCTGCCCATCAACTGAGCGGCCAGCTAAGGAGGCACACAGACCAACCGGTCACCCAGTCTTTCATACTATAGGGATATATACTATATTTCTATTTAGCTTATAGTAATTATCACTAAATTTGTATTTATAAATACAAAGTAGCATATTTTGGGCATATGTCTTTTTGGGCAGTGCTTTAGTGTCTACTCTGCTTTGAATGCATGTTTGCATGAAGAAATGTAACACGAACTGGGCAATCACAGAGACAGCCAGCAAAAATTTCTGAGTGACTTCTGAGCTTGGTGAAGGTTGCTTGACCCACTTCAATGCAAATGAACTCATAAAGTGTCCCATGAATGCCTGACAGGCCCCATGGAACTCAGCACTTCATTATTAATGGTACCAGACATAAGCAAGTAGAATCAGTGGTGATCCAGATCTTCCACCACCTTCTGAGAGTGTCTATTCCACTGTTGAACAGCTCTTACTGTCAGAAAATTCTTCCTGATATCCAGTCAGAATCTGCTTAATTGAAGCTATTGGTTTGAGTCCTATCCTCCAAAGCAGGAAAAAACAAGCTTGTTTCATCTTCCATGTGACAGCCCTTGAGATATTTGAAGATGGCTATCTTCAGAACTCAGTCTCCTCTTTTCCAGGCTAAACATACCCAGCTTCTTCAACCGTTCCTCATAAGGCTTGGTTTCCAGGCCCTTGATCATCTTGGCCTATGCACAACAGGCTTCTTACAATGAGGGAATTCTAATGGGGCTTTTGGATCTTTTCTACCTGAATGCACAAGCAGGATTTGTGTGTGATTTTGAAGATTAATGAATTTAGCTCTGAGGAGAGGAATTCTATAACTGGAAGAAGATTATTTTCTACAACCTTAAGATGGAACTTAATTTTTGGGGTGATAAGGAGGTTTACACGGCCTCCAACCACTAAATAATGCTATTCAATCTCGCTTCTATTTGCCCATCATATAGTTTAACACATAAAATAAAACTGAAGGTTTGTTACTGTAAATAAT
Source organism: Darevskia mixta (assembly GCA_034641385.1). NCBI lineage: Eukaryota > Metazoa > Chordata > Lepidosauria > Squamata > Lacertidae > Darevskia > Darevskia mixta. The sequence goes on from JAWWNH010000023.1 coordinate 7,934,448, forward strand.
GCCATTTCTCTTCATATCTGTTCTCTGTCTTTCAAGGGACCCATGTGTTTCCTTGTGGGAGACTGATGTGTTATGCTGATTTTATCATTTCAAAAAATTAGAGGGAACATCTATTATAGTTTCTTGGTCTCAATACCCCTGGTGCATCCTAGCAGAGGCGAAGTCTAATTAAGGCTGCATAACGTTGCTTGCACTCCACCTTAATAATATTACAAAGCACAGACTATATATTATTCCCAAATCACCACCCACCCTACCGTTTTATTTAACATACAGTCTTGAAGAAGAATTCCAGAGTACTCAAAAGATTGCTTATGAAAGCGACATTTTTGATGATCCTAATAATGATATTATCCTATTGTGACTTTCTGAAGTTTTTCCAAACATGACCTGTGTTTCTTTAGATATATTATCCAAGTAGCAGATAACACCCGCCACCCTGAATTGCATAGTGTTTATGGCTATGGGCTTGAAGGCCCAACTAGATGTGAATTTAATTATGTGGATGTAATTAATGTGTATTGTCAGGGACTGGCCCGAGCCAGGAGGGGTGGCGCAAGGGACAGAGGCATCCGGAGGTCACCCATGGACGCCAGAGGAGGTATTGCGAGCATGGGAGCAGGAAGAGGCAGCACCTAGGCTGTCGCCAGAGACAGGGAAGGAGGTGTGGAGAAGTGGGAGTGAAGAGGTGTCGCCACCTGTGCTGATGGAGGAAGAGCGGGTGGCGTGGGAGCCTATGGGAGGAGAGGAGAACATGGAGACGGAGGGAGAGCAAGGGGTCGAGGATGTAGCCGGAGCCTCTGCAACAACTTCCAGGGAGGATGAAAGTGAAAGGGATGAGGGCAACGCAGGGGCCGGCAGAGTCAAGAAGCGGAAAAGGAGGAGTGAGAGGAGGCGTTGGAGTTTTAAGAGGCTTTTATGCTGGGGGGAAAAGCGGAAACCCTTACTTGGAGAATCTGGTTCGTCGGAGGAGGATGATGAACTGTAAAGCTTGTCGGTGAAATAAACTTGTACATAAGTTAAACAGACTGTCGAGTCGCTTACTCTTGAGGAGGACACACATCCCCCTCACAGCATTCTCCAAGTCATCGCAACCTCCTCAAGGAGTAAAAGGCTGCCGGGATGACTGGACGCAAGGAAGAAGCGGATGGCACTGGGCTGTACGTCGACTGGGAAGAGCGAGCTAGGGACCTAACGATAAGGTACGAAGTAGCTCAAGCTCAACTCGAGGAGGCGAGGCGGCATGCCGATGCAGGGAGAAGGGCAATGGGAGGAAGGAGGATGCCTTCCCACGGCAGCAGATTCGATGGGCAGCCGGAAAATTATTTGGGTTTCAAAACGGACATGCTTTACATTCTGGGGCTGCACAAAGAGGAGTTCCGAGACGAAGCGGAGCAAGTCGGTTTCGTGATTGCGCATTTTGATGGCGCTGCGAGAGATTGGGTGCGTCCTTTGATTATAGCCGGGAACCCTGCGTTAAAGAGAATTAAGGATTTCTTTGAGGGCATGGATATTGTTTATTCTAGCCGGAGCGCGCAGGACGTGGAAGCAAGAGAGCTCTTGTCACTGAGGCAAGGCAGCATGACGGTCAGACAGTACCAATCCAAATTCTCTCTTCTGGCACACCGTCTAAATTGGGATTTGAAATCACCACCCATGCTGGCCATGTTTAAAATGGGGCTGTCAGAAGAGGTCCAGGATGCGTTAGCGAAATCAGGACCGTTGGAGGATCTCGACAGCCTCATGCAAGCCGCTTTAGCGATTGGAGTGCGTTTGGAGTGCCGAGACAAGGTGAGACGGGAGGGGAAGCCTGGGAGGTGGTTCAACATCCGGGCCCCTCCCCCGGGAGAGAAAACCTTCGGCGCGCAGCCCCAAACCCGGCAGGAAGTGCCCATGGAGTTGGGAGGAGCCCGCGCGCGCCCTTTTTCAAATCAAACCGTGGGCAAGGGCAGTGATGCGCAGGGCGGGAAAGTCCCCAAGAAATGTTACGTATGTTTAAGGAGTGGCCACCTAGCAAAGCACTGCGATCAAAGGAAAATGTGGCAGGGAATGGCAGGAATGGCTGTAAAGGAGGGGGTGGAAGAAACGGCGGTGGCGGGAAACGGAAATGCCTGGCGGCAAGACGAGGGGACCAGCAGCCAGGCGCAGTTACAGTAAAGAGTCCTCAAAGCAGCACACCCCCACAGCCCTCACCCGCTCAGCTTCAAAGCAGCACACCCCCACAGCCCTCACCCGCTCAGCCTTCCCAAGCCCCCCCACCCAACGCTCCGAAGCCAGGGATTGTGTTAGAGATAGCGTTGCAGCTACCCAATGGCTGCACACTGCAAATCCCGGCGCTGGTCGATTCAGGAGCGAGTACGGATTTTTTTGATAGAGACTTTGCCCTGCAGCATCAGATCCATCTACTGGAGGTGGATTTTCCGCTCCAAGTTACCACCATAGATGGAAGAGAGCTAAAAGGGGGGGCGGTCACGCACAGTACACCCCCCATGAAGATGCAAATAGGCAGGCATTCAGAGGTGCTGGCGTTTCATGTCACCTCTTTGGCAGGTCCCCCCATCATCTTGGGAATGGGATGGCTCACTCAGCACGACCCTGTCATCAGCTGGAGCCAGCGCTCTCTAACGTTTGGATCGGCACATTGCATGGAGAACTGTTTGCAGCAGTTATACCCCCAAAGCCAGATGGCAGCAGCAGTACTGCAGGCGGGGGAAGTGACGCTTCCAGAGGAGTATGCAGAGTTCCAGCAAGTGTTCAGCAAGAGAGAGGCGGACAAACTGCCACCCCACCGCCCCTATGACTGTCAGATTAACCTGTTGCCAGGAGCGCAGTTGCCACCAGGCAAGCTCTACACGATGTCAGAGCAGGAGTTGGCAAACTTGAAGGACTTTATTGACAAGAACCTGGCCAGGGGTTTCATTCGAGAAAGCAAGGCAGTGGGGGGCAGCCCAGTGTTCTGGGTGGACAAAAGGAATACGACAGAGAAACGCTTGATTTGTGATTTCAGGGTCCTAAATTCCATCAGCCAACCAATCTCTTATCCCATGCCCAGAATTGACGACCTGCTGGCGGCAGTACGCAAGGGCAAGATGTTCACCAAGCTGGATTTAAGGGGAGCATACAATCTCATAAGAATCAGGGAGGGTGATGAATGGAAAACAACCATGTACACGCCTCTAGGAGCTTATGAATATTTGGTAATGCCTTTCGGGTTACAGGCAGGCAGCCAATGCTTCCAGGCGTTCATGCATCATGTCCTGGGTCCTCTGTTGTTCAAGCATGCAGTCGTGTATCTTGATGACATCTTAGTATACTCCCAAAACCCGGAAGAACACGTGACACACGTCAAGGAGGTGTTAAGACGACTCCAGGAAAATCATCTATGTGTCAAGCTGGAGAAATGTCAGTTTCACGCGACGGAAGTGGACTTTTTGGGCTATCGTCTTTCTGACAAGGGGATTGCCATGGACACTGATAAAGTAGAGGCAATCCTGCAATGGAAGAGCCCCAAAACCAAGAAAGATGTGCAGCGTTTCGTCGGTTTCGCAAATTTCTATCGCAAGTTCCTACCGGCATTTGCAGACATGACAGCGCCAATCACGGACTGTTTGAAAGGCAAGAAGAAATTCCGATGGACGGAGGAGGCGCAGAAGGCTTTTGAAGCCCTCAAAGGGGCCTTCGCTTCAGAGGCGCAATTGCTGCATGTCGACTCCACCAAGCCCATCAGGATAGAGACAGATGCCTCAAATAGAGCAATCGCAGCGGTTCTACTACAACAAGATCCGACGCAGGAATGGAGGCCATGTGCGTTTTATTCCAGACAGCTGAACAAGTCGGAGGCCAACTACGCAATTTGGGACAAGGAGTTGTTAGCAGTGGTAGCGGCTTTCAAGCATTGGCGCCATTTTTTGGTGGGGGCGCAGCATCAAATCCAGGTGTACACGGACCACAAGAACCTGGAGTACTGGCGCACGGCCAGAATTCTCAACCAGAGACAAATGAGATGGGCAGAGTTCTTTGCTAACTTTAATTTTCATATCCAGTATGTTCCAGGTGACCAGAACGTCAGAGCGGACGCCCTATCCAGAAAGCCTGAGTACCTGGAGGAGCAAGGGCCTCCAGTGGCAAGAGCGATCTTCCAACCTGAACAATGGAGGTGTGGCGCAACTCTAGGGGGGCGGGAAGAACTGGTGCGCCTCACCCTAGCCGATGACTTTGCACGGCGCAAACTGAAGGAACTGAGGGAGGGGGATCCCAAGGCGAAAGGGTTTGAGGAAAAGGAGGGGCTGCTGTTGTTCAAAGGGGCACTGTATGTTCCTGGGGAGGAGATGCGTGCTAGAGTTCTCAGACAGCTCCATGACAACCCCACAGCAGGGCATTTTGGGCAGTTCAAAACCACGGTGTTGGTCACAAGAGAGTTTTGGTGGCCCAGAGTCAGGCAGGAAGTCAAGGAATACGTCAGGGGGTGTGAGGTGTGCCAAAGAGCCAAAGGGGAGCGAGAAAAACCGGCTGGGTTGCTAGAACCTCTCCCCATCCCCAGTAAACCGTGGGAGGCGGTTTCCTTAGATTTCATCACCGACCTACCCCCATCCAAAGGCAAAACTGCAATGTTGGTGGTAGTTGACCTTTTGACCAAGATGGCACACTTCATTGCATGCCCTAAGGTAGTCTCAGCTGAGGAAACAGCCAAGCTGTTTGTACAGCATGTTTTCAAGCACCATGGCATGCCAGAAAGAGTAATTTCAGATCGTGGAGTTCAGTTCACCTCACGGTTCTGGCGTAAGCTCATGCAAATCTTGCAGGTGCAGGTGAACTTGTCCTCTGCTCGCCATCCTCAGTCCAACGGGCAATCGGAGCGGGTAAATTCGATTTTGCAGCAGTATTTGCGCTGCTACGCATCTCAGCAACACAGTGATTGGAGTGACAGGCTCTCGCTTGCGGAGTTTGCGTACAATAACGCTCAACAGGTGTCCGCAGGCATGTCTCCTTTCCAGGCAGTCTACGGCAATCACCCGAGAGCCTTTCCAACGGGGGGAGGTGAAGGGAAGGCGGGAGACGTGCCAGCTGCGGAGCAATTTGCTGAGGAGCTACAGGCTTTGCACCAATTGCTCAGAGACAATCTAGAAAGGGCAAAAAGTGCTTACAAAAGAGCAGCAGACCAGCACCGAAGGGAAGGGGAGAGCATCAAAGTGGGAGACAAAGTTTGGTTGTCCACCCAGGGATTGCCCATGCCAGGCAGGGGCAAAAAGCTGAGGCAATGTAAAATTGGGCCTTTCGAAGTGGTGGAGCAGATCAACCCAGTGGCGTTCAGGTTGCAATTGCCGGAGACCATGAGAATTCACCCGGTCTTCCACAGGTCGCTCCTATCCAAGTTCAGAGAACCGCACAGGTATCAACAAGGGGACCAGAGGGGGTCGCAGGAATTGCCGTTGGTAGACATGGAGCACTTCAATGAAGCCACGGCCATCCTGGATTCCAGGTGGAGAGGGGATGAATTGCAGTACTTAGTAGCATGGGAGGGGGAGCCAGAGTCGGAGAACACGTGGATTCCGGCGGAAGATGTCACCAAGGAGTATTTAGTGTTGGAATTCCATGCACTGTATCCCGACAAACCGAAGCCGTACAGATGGCAAATGAGAGAGGTGTTTCAACCCACAGATTCAGAGGAGGGGGACTTCTGGGGGTTCCCATCCTCGGGTGCAGACAGTGGTGGGGGTGGCAACGAGTTGCAGAGTAGCCCTCATTCACCAACGGAAGGAATGGAGGTGGAAGGGGATATCGCGGCAGCAGAAGAATGGGGGTCGCGATGTCTCCCTCCTCCCTGGGGCAGGAAGGATTGGGAGGAGGTGTTCCAGTCCTCGTCGTCATCATCCAGTGCAGACACCACCATCTTCTTGGGATTCCCCTCTTCACCAGGAACGGCAGGAGAGAGTGAAGGAGGGGAATGGGATCCAGCCGGGGATCTTGGCTACCCTGGGGTAACACCCACCGAGCCGCCTCAGGAGGGGAAGGGGGGCTTGGGAGGGGGGATGGATGTCAGGGACTGGCCCGAGCCAGGAGGGGTGGCGCAAGGGACAGAGGCATCCGGAGGTCACCCATGGACGCCAGAGGAGGTATTGCGAGCATGGGAGCAGGAAGAGGCAGCACCTAGGCTGTCGCCAGAGACAGGGAAGGAGGTGTGGAGAAGTGGGAGTGAAGAGGTGTCGCCACCTGTGCTGATGGAGGAAGAGCGGGTGGCGTGGGAGCCTATGGGAGGAGAGGAGAACATGGAGACGGAGGGAGAGCAAGGGGTCGAGGATGTAGCCGGAGCCTCTGCAACAACTTCCAGGGAGGATGAAAGTGAAAGGGATGAGGGCAACGCAGGGGCCGGCAGAGTCAAGAAGCGGAAAAGGAGGAGTGAGAGGAGGCGTTGGAGTTTTAAGAGGCTTTTATGCTGGGGGGAAAAGCGGAAACCCTTACTTGGAGAATCTGGTTCGTCGGAGGAGGATGATGAACTGTAAAGCTTGTCGGTGAAATAAACTTGTACATAAGTTAAACAGACTGTCGAGTCGCTTACTCTTGAGGAGGACACACATCCCCCTCACATGTATGCTTTTTGTTATGTTAAAAAAAAAGCAGCCATGGGGTAGCCTAAGCAGCCTTGGGGCTGTAGAATTGGGGAGAGGAAGGTTAACTTTTTCTCTGCTGCATCAGGCTCAACAAACATGGCCGATCTGAAGCTGCTGTTTGTATTTCAAGGAAGCTTCCATTGGTGTCAATGGGAGCCTTGTTTCTCTGCTTGGCAGTCATATTAGATAAATAATGGTAACTATTATATTGTGGATCTCAGAAGGATGTTTTTTTAGATGCTCAACTATAAGCTTGCTACAACAGGCTGCATTTTCTTGCCATCTTGTCTTAACTGGGTATATCAGGCTGTTGTGGTGGTCAACATATATGACACAATGCATTGTTATAACTTTATAAGGCATTCAGCTAAGACCACTCCACAACAGGCAGAATATTGTAAATTCTTTATTGACATTATCTTTTGGCCAATAATACAGAAACCGCAGTTCCAGTTTCACAAGTTAGCATTATTAACACAATGTTCAAAATGACATTTAATAGTAATAATTGTCCATGATTTATTTTAATGTCATCTCTTGTGCATCATTGTATCTACATTTTAAGAAAGAATTATGGAAAAGAAAGATATCTGCAAGGCAGACTATGTTGTTTACCACATGAGCTTCAAACATGTGGTCCTTTTTCACTTCTCTCTGGAAAGTACAGATAGTGTGGTCACCGCCTGTCACAACTTGAGAAGATTGCTATTCCACAGAGAATGGACAGGGACACACAAAGCCCTGCTCCAAGTTACTGCAGAATGAGTTTCTGAGATCTTTGGAACTTTACAGTAGAAACTTTCTAGCAGACTGCATCAAAGGGATAAGGAAATCTCTCAAGTAACCTACTCCTGAGCTGCAGAGGGCCTTATATGTTAGCAATAGCAGCTTGAATCTGACCTGGTAGCAGACTTGGAAGACAGCTCAAATCCCACAAGCAGTCTGTTAAATGCACAAGCAAACTAGCTGCTGTGTTCTGCAGCTTCTAGATAGCCTCACGCAGAATGCATTACAGGAATCCAATTGTAAGGTTACCAGAGCATGGTCCAGCTATCCTAATCCAGGAATTGCTGTGCCGGTAGTTGTATTACCAACCAAAGTTCTTAATTTATGGTGTCTGAATTCAACCCCTAGTGAATTAAACCTCCTCTAGTCCACTTCGGTTCTCATGCGTTGTTTCAGGAGTGTCATTGCTGTTCTCAGGATCAGATCAGATCAATAGAAAAATAGCCGGATGTCCTCAGCTTTTTGCCATCACTCCCCAGAAAAAAAAATGGGTGTGTTATGAACAAGGTTCAAATGATTTCATTGTATAACTGGAAGATGGACTATTTTATCTCTTTTGGACAAGAATTCAAGTTTTTAGCTATTAGCTATCATGCCGTCTTCCAACCCCTTAATTTCCTTAAGCTGTGCATGCTCATTTCTTTCAGCCTTGCCTTGTACACTACATAGCTTAAACCTTTAATCCCATATTTACTGCTCTTCCTCTTCAGGACATTCTTTTTTTCTCATTAGGACAACAATGAAGGTCCAGAATCAAAAGCTCCAAGGAATGTATCAAATATTCTATTTGTGCACTGATTCCTGAGTGTTCCTTTGGATGCAGAAGCTCCCACGTACAGCCCTGAAATCTAAGGTTGGGAGAATCTCCTCTGGAGACCTATTGCCCATCGGAGTGGACAGTACTGGTCTGGAGGGGCCGGAGGCCTACCTCAGTATAAGGCAACGAATAATAACATATATATGCGCTCCACCCCCCCCCCCCCCAGCAAAATACAGATAAATAGAATCCATTTTTTGTCCATTTCCTACTTAAGCATATTGTGTAAGCAAGAATCTCAAAAACAAACACATAAAGTGGTCTCATGGGATCTAATTCGGTATGTGGTATGAGTATGATGGCTAGTAATGTCTGCTCTTGTTTACAGTATGCAAAGTGCTCTATTATTTTTTATCTCATTTATATTTGCGACAACCCTGTTTGGTGTATATACAATCTCTTGCCCGATTATTATTAATTCAGAGGAATCCCACTGGTTTTCTGTGACCTTGCAGCCAGTTGGGGTGGGGGTGGGGTGGGGATTGGCACAGCCTTGTTTGAGGCTGCCCAGAGAGCGCATTGACTGAATAACCTTGGTTGCGTCTTCCATAGGCAAACTTTTGCCTATTGTAGAATGTTGATGCCGGCCACTGGTAGGCGTATAGGAATATTCAGTGCTGTGTGTGTGTGTGTGTGTGTGTGTGTGTGTTTTATAGAAAATAGAAGTGCTGGTACTGACCATGAAGTTGTTACACTAAGTGCCACATTGTTAACATTTGGGGGAAAGGTACCATTGAGTACCCCCAGAAAAAAAGCACTGACGGTACTCCTAACTCATTATTCTGGGCAAAAGTCAATATTGTCCAGACTATGCACATACCCCAGAGCTTCAGATGAATATTTCTGGTGAGGTTTTTTTTTTGTGTGTGTGTGTGTCTGCTGCAGCGTACGCATGTGTGTGTGTGTGTGTGTGTGTGTGTGTGTGTTTGCGCCGCGCTGGCCCGCACCTGTCCGTTTGTCAGCTTGCGCTTCGTTTGGCGGCTCGCACAGCTTCATCTGCCCTCTGCACATGTGATTAAATATTAATTAGGCTTCTAATATAAGCAAGTGAGTTCACAGGCCCAAGCGCCACATACATAATGCATGAGGTACCCGAAGGCTCAGCCTGAAAAGCTGATTGGCCACCTTGGATTTGTATAATTATGAAGTTTCATTATTAACAGTGGAGGCAGTGGAGAGATTTGCCTAGCTTGAGGGACTTTGAAAGCATAAGCTGTCTCATTAGGGAAAAGGGGAATAAGGCATAATATGCAAACTTGTTAGCAGGAGGGGGAGGGAGGGGAAAAAAATAAAAATTAAGCTCCGTTCTTTAACAGGAGCATTGTGTGTGTGTGCGCTCGGGTATATATTAAAAAATAATTTAAGATGGCGGGGAAAACCTGAAATTCAAATATAAGAGTTTGCCTGCTCTGCCTTTCACCACTTTCCTTTTATTCAGAAGGCTCTTTTTTGCTTCAAAGCATTTACGCTTCATATATAACAATCTTTAATATTTTACTGAAAAATCCACAGGTAGCTTAATAGGTTCAGCAAAGTGAGAGGTGTGGAGGTGTGAGGGAATGAAGACCGTCCAGGGTTCTTGCTAGAATGTGTGTTGTGCATGCAATTAAATCTCAAGGTCAAACAATTTACAGACAATTACTTTTCTAACATCTCCAGAAATGCCTGCTTACACGTCTTTAATTTTAAATGATACTGATATTCCAATTCTCCCCAAAGGTTAATGCTGACTAAATCCAGCTGTGACCTGACACGATGCGACAGCACACTGCCTAATTATCCTCTGGATAGTCATTTACTTTAAACCATTAAAGGAATAGGCTGAGAAGATGATTTAGAACTCTGGAAGAGGAAAAAAAACCCGTTACTCTGACTTTTTTCTTCTTGAAGCTAGGATGGGCTGGAAAATAAAAATAAAAATCTTGCTAAATGTTAGCCATTTGCTTGTGATAACAGAAAATTGTCCATCCTGCTTTCTCTCCCCTCCTCCACTTGGGGAAAAAAAAAGTCAGGTTAAATTGCTAACTAGTTCATTTTATCCATTGCCGGTGGCTTGGCACTAAATGTCAGTGACAAATTTTGTACTTGTCTTGAAGAATGAATTAAGTTATGCACAAAAGCTATAGTGCTCTTTTTAAGATGAGTGAATTGCAAAGAAAGTGGGGGGAGATGATCTTTTTTTGGGGGAAGATTATATCGATTAAAGGCCTTTTCTATTGTAATGGAAGATAGGTAGTGGTTTAAGATAATTCTAAGAGTTACCTCCCACGGAGGCTGCAGTCCTTTGCTAGAAATTTCTAAGAGCTCTCATGTCACTTCATACAGCATGATTATTATCATAAGGCCATTTGTGATGGTAAGGAAAAAAACAATTACAGAAGGCAACAACAATTATTGATTGACTAGAGCAAAACTTGCTCCCTTCCATTCAAAGAGGTCAGCTTTTTACTACTATTAGGTAAAACTTTTTTTACCACACACACACACGGTGTGTGTGTGTGTGTGTGATAACAATTTGCAATACAGTATTGCCTGTAAGCAGGGACACGGGTGGCACTGTGGTCTAAACCACAGAGCCTAGGACTTGCCAATCAGAAGGTTGGCGGTTCGAATCCCCACAACAGGGTGAGCTCCCGTTGTTCAGTCCCAGCTCCTGCCCACCTAGCAGTTTGAAAGCACATCCTACTGCTAGTAGATAAATAGGTACCGCTCTGGCGGGAAAGGTAAACTGCGTTTCTATGCGCTGCTCTGGTTCGCCAGAAGTGGCTTAGTCATGCTGGCCACATTACCCAGAAGCTGTCTGCGGACAAACGGTGGCTCCCTTGGCCTATAGAGCGAGATGAGCACGCAACCCCAGAGTTGTCTGCAACTCGACCTAACGGTCAGGGGTACCTTTACCTTTACCTTTATTTCCTGTGAACAGCTGATAAGGAAGAATAATTTATCCAACAATTTGTAATTGAAGAATCTAACGGAGACTTCATAATCCATCCAGCTCTTACCTGTTGGGAGCGGTTCTCCCCTTTCATTTATGAGTCAACAAAATATCAAATTACAAATGTTAGCATAACATCAATTAATGTTCTCTAGCTGTCCCTTTGAATAAGTCTCTGCCTGCCCTCATTTAGCAGTTACAACTTTTCTGGTGAGTCATCAGTGCCACAAACTCTGTAAATTTGCTGCAGTGTTGCACCCACCATGTGGAACACCAACACTCCACATTAGGGGTATAACATTTCAAACAGTTATTGAATTTTTTTTAGAGTAGGCTTAATAAAGTCTCAATAGCTAGTACTAACTTATTATCCTCAGGAAAAGAAAATCCTCCTTCACATCCTTTAAGTTTCAAGAATTCTCTCTAGACTCAACGACCCACTTTCTACTGCCACCACTTGTCCCAGTAGAAGCTGCCTTAGGAGATACGTAAAGCATACACTCAAATGTGGCTTGTGATTGGTGGAGCAGAAGGCAAAGAAGCCATCAGTAGGTGGGGCCAGAGCCAATTATAGGCAGAGCCAACGAATTCCACTTTTGTCCTCCCTCTTCCTGCCTACTGAGTTGCACAAGGGCAAAATTGAAGCTAAGGAAGGAGGAAGCTGACAGTCAATGCCCTTCCCCTGACTGGGTGCAAGTAAGAAGGCAGGCAGGTGAGAGCTGGTTGAGGACGGACTAAGGTTGGTGAGGCACTGCCCAATTTGCCTCAATGGACCAGTCTCCACTGTTTGGGTGCTTGGTACCATGAATGCCAAACACATGAAGGATTCTCCTAGAGTGCACCCTTATAGACCTGCCCCTAGCCTCTGCTAAGCCATGTCCCCTACCTGACATGGGATCTGCATTTGTCTGAAGGTGGTCAACACATGTACAAATGTATTCAAGCAGGGCTCTCCTCCACAGGGGCGGCAACACTTTTTGGTCAGGGCTTGCATTGCTATGGAAGAACCTAAGCATATACATGCATAGACAGATTGGGCCTCCTTTGGAATAATACCAGTCAAGCCCCCTAGATGAAGCATGCTAGCATTTAGGGCACGGGTAGTCAATGGGGTGCCATCCCAGCATTATGGACTACAGTTTCTATCCTTTTTGCCCATTGGCCATGCTTGCTGGGGCTGAACTAGGAGGCAAGGCTAGCTGGATATGTTCTCAAAAGCCCCTTCATTCAGCCAGCAATGAAGGTGCCAAAGGGCTAAGGTTATTGCATTATTATAAAGCCCCAAATATGCTCTTCTCTTTAGGCAGAACCAAGTTGTTTAGTTTAAGTCCACATATACTGAGTGCAAGGCAGATTTTACTTTGAGTCTTTGAATGAATTAAAATAATAGAATCTCAACTAAAGCATCCATGACAGATGGCGATCCAATCTTTGCTAAAAAAAACCCCACACCCTCCAATGAAAGAGTCTACCACCTTTCAAGGAATTCTGTTCCATTGTCAGAACAGCTCTTACCGTCAGAAAGTTCTTCCTGACGTTTAGTCAGAATCTCCTTTCTTGTAACTTGAATTTATTGGATTGAGTCCTACCCTCTGGAGCAGGAGAAAACAAGCTTGCTCCATCTTCCATATGACAGCCCTTTAGATATTTGAAGATGGCTATCTTCAGATCTCAGTCTCCTCTTTTCCAGGCTAAACATTAAACTCTCACATGGCCTGCCAAATTGATATTAATTTAAGCAAAATTATATATATATATATATACAATATTGACAATGCTAAAGAAGTTTTCTCACTTCCAAATTTGTGCTCCAAGTTTAGAGAAAACACAAGTAAATTTGCCATGTGATTGATAACTTTCTATGTTCAGTAGGGCTTCTCTGTTCAAAAAGAGAATGGGAAACTCTTGGGTGAAGGATCTGTTTATTATTTACCAAATTTAAAATCACGCAAACTAAATCATCATGTTACTGATGATTGTTTGATTAAGCCACATGCTTTTGAGAACAGACTTCAATGAGTTTGAAATTATTTATTACCGGCTCTTCACCATAAGGGTTGTAAGTGCAATGCCAATCTATGTGTGTGTGTGTGTGTGTATGTATGTATGTGTTTATGTGGGTGTGGGTGTGTAATTTGCAAGGAGAGTAGTCATGGGATGCTATTCAGTACCTTCTTGTTATTAGCTGAGCTTTTTACACTATATACATCACTTCACCTTTATTCCTTCCTCCTTTTTCCTTTTGTTACATAGATCTGTGCCCGTCATATGAGAGTAGGTGAGCTTGCTTCTCTTCTCTGCTCTTATACTATTGGCCAGTTCACTGTCTTTAAGAGTTGAGGAACTAATAGACTAGAGATATTTTGCATAGGTTTGGGACTGCTGGTATTATTATTTCCTGCATCCCTTCCCAGCTCATCCTTTGAACACATGGGCCCATAATTCTCCTATATTTGGGGAAGCAGACTTGACAACTCTTAACAAGTGTATGGTTGCCAGTGCCATGAAAATACATATATTTTTTATTACTGTTGCCTGTTAAGTTTCTCCACCAATGGATTCGGCAGTGTTTAATGGCTCATCTTGTAATATTTCCGCAACTCCTCTTTGTACGGATATGGAAATCAAACTATCCATGTCAGATGTTTGTTGTGTCCCTGATTTTCACTGGTTTTTATTAGCGTGAGTTCTGCCATACAATGTAAGTGTTACATTGGCTAAAGTAAGCATTTGTACAGCTTCCATAACCTGCTTCCTGTTGAAAATATGTGGTTTAAGGTCTGCACCTTCTCCAGACACTATGGGCAGTATCTAATGTACTTGTTCTGTTACCACAATGGTTTCTCCCCCTCCCCAGATGTGCTCCGGAGGGTTGAGAGAGCTCCCATAAGAGATCTGAGGGGATGCAGGGGGGGAATTGCACATGTGTAAATTGTTGCATTAACAGAGTGTGTTACCTTGGATGTAGCCCCAAGGGCCCATTCCTACAGTGGCCCTTTCTGTGCAGTTGCTACTCTGGTAGAATTTGACCTGGGGAGATAGAAAAGGCAGATGACATGGCTACTTCCCATGTTAGCATCCTCCACATCTAAGAAAGCAATTATAATGTTCAGGTAATGCAAGACCAGGCCCTTGGAAAAACAGCTAATATCTCCGGAGAAGTGCATTCTTTGTGTTTTCTCGATTGGAGTATACATAAGGTATGCGATGCTCCCCGATTAACTTCTGATGCTGTTATTTCAGATTTTCTGTTTATGACAATTTCAGATGTTTTTGGCAGACAATCCAAGGGGGACTACAGCAAGAGCAAAACAAAAGCTGGGATTTATTTAATTTGGCTTTTTCAAGTGCTGTTTTGGCACGCGAAGTGTTCTGGCTCTAAGGGCATTGTATAAATAGAATCTGCATTTTGCTGTGGTGTTTACCAAAATCCTCCTTGCCTCACACCCCTGTAAACCTTTGATGGTTTTATTATTCAGGGGTGGGGAAGAAGGCAGAATGCAATGAAAGCTACAGAATGATTTAACACTGTGGGAACCTAATCAATAAGGCTGTTGTAGAGAGCTCCCAGGGAGGAGAGCTGTTTTCCATCCAGATGATAATGAGGCAGACTAGCAGCAACCTCTAGAGATAAATACTGGAGCAGTGATTTTTTGTGGTGCTGCTTTCTTAGTTACTAATTAATAGTTTTGAGGTCAGCAAGACACCTTTTGGCCTCTATGATACCTACAAACTTTCTTATAGTTAGTCTCACTTGACTTTTCTACCATCAGGGGTCACTCTAGGCTGATTAAATCATGCCAAATCTAACTAAACAGAATGTATGAATATTCAGGCAATTAATTCCTGAATCCTACAGTCTTCTCTAATTTTTATTAAGTAAATTGCTTAATTTTTATTCAGATCCCTAGATGATGGAACTGGTGCATATATTTTTTTTACATTTTTTTTAAATTGTCCGTTATAATCTGTATTCTTTCTTCAGGAGGAAATACTTGGGGGAAGCAGTGTCAGGCATGTTGGGTGGCCACTTATGCATCACCAAAAATAATACAAAGGAGGACATATATTTGTATATGCTGATTTATATGTATAGATGCAAATTTGGAAATAATTATAGTTCACACAGAAATATAAAGCATCTAAACATAATGCAGAAGACTGTGACCAGGTGGCAGGACTGTACCTTAGTAGTAGAACACGTCTTTCAGGTTCAGAAGGTCCCAGGATCAGTCCCTGGCATCTCCAGGTAGGACTGTGAGGGGCCCTACATTAAATCCCGGAGAGCTGCTGCCAACCAGTGTAGAATATACTGAGCTAGATGAGCCCAACTGTTTGACTTGGTATAATAAAGCAATTTCCTATGTTCCCATGACCTCTGTGCCTGCTCCGTCTGGTGCTAGCTGTAGGGCCCTGCCCTCTGTACTTATGGCTCTGTCTTTAAATTGGATTTTAACTGGGATTTTAAATAGAGAACTCCTTCAAACAGAGGACTGTTCTCTGAAAAGTGGGACAATGTGGCCACCCCACAAATGTATGAAATAGGGGAGGGAGTTAAAATCCTGAATAATTTCAGTATCCTAATCTTGTAAAACGCCAAAGGTGTAGAGAAACAGCAGTTGCCTTTTTGTTGGATGATAGATTGCTTATCTTGATCTAGGTAAAAAAAAGGTAAAGGACCCCTGGACAGCTAAGTCCAGTCAAAGGCGACTGGGGTTGCAGTGCTCATCTTGCTTTCAGGCCGAGGGAACTGGCGTTTGTCCACAGACAGTTATTCTGGGTCATGTCGCCAGCATGACTAAACCCCTTCTGGTGCAACGGAACATTGTGATGAGTGCCAGAGCACATGGAAACGCCGTTTACCTTCCCGCCACAGCAGTACCTATTTATCTACTTGCACCGGCATGCTTTCAAACTGCTAGGTTGGCAGGAGCTGGGACAGAGCAACAGGAGATCACTCCATCGCAGGGATTCGAATTGCCGACATACTGATCAGCAAGCCCAAGAGGCTCAGTGGTTTAGACCACAGCACCACCCGCATCCTTGATCTACAAGTTTCCAGTAATGTAGATATGTAAATATACCAGTATATTTATCAGGGCCTTGGACTGGCTGTGGGCTCCTGTCAAGTGAGTCTGCAGCCATAGAGTGAGTGGAATGGCTTTTAAAAGAATAATTTTGTGTCCAGGAGATTCAAAAACTCCAGAATCTTGCAGGCACAGAGGTTCTCTGGTAGGTAGATTTATGCATTTGTAATTTTCACATTAATTAGACACATAGCTGCAGACAAGGATGTAAGTGGAGAAAGCGTTGCCATAATTTTAACATAACCAGCCTTCAAGTGTGAGAAATAGAAGGATTTTAGTTTAAAAATAAAGTTCTCCAAATTTATCCCGTAGCTATGTTTGGTAAATTGGGTTTTTGAATATGCCTGTGTCTGGTTTTGTGTTTTAATAATTCTTAGGTTGTAAAAAAAAAAGCACCATGTTGTAGTTGGTTGAAATATGGTAATAGTGAATTAAACTACACCTGTATGCCAGTGTACCCCCTCCCCCTTTCACAACAACAAGCCCTTGAGACTATGAACATTCATTTGATTTTTCTGATCTTAGATGTTGTGTCATCTTTGATAATTCACCACAGCAGATCAAGCTTTACTGTAGTATGCACTGAAAACATCACATTAACGAGGCCTTTAAAGACTCACAGGTTTCAAAAGACACATGTGAATTGCTAACAAATCATACACACTATGCTTGGGAAAAAATGTGTTTCTAAGAGATGTTTTTCTTTTAATTTTTGAAAGGTTTATACCTACATGCTAAACATGGAATTTAAAAGGTAAAGGTAAAGGACCACTGACAGTTAAGTCCAATCGCGAACAACTCTGGGGTTGCAGCGCTCATCTCGCTTTATTGGCTGAGGGAACCGGCATTTGTCCGCAGACTGTTTTTCTGGCTCATGTGGCCAGCATGACTAAGCCGCTTCTGGCAAAACCAGAGCAGCGCACCGTTTACCTTCCCGCTGGAGCAGTACCTATTTATTTAATTGCACTTTGACGTGCTTTCGAACTGCTAGGTTGGCAGGAGCTGGGACCGAGCAATGGGAACTCATCCCGTCGCGGTGATTCGAACCGCTGACCTTCTGATCGGCAAGCCCTAGGCTCAGTGGTTTGGGACCACAGCACCACCCGCGTCTGATAACCCAGATAACAGCATATTTGACATATTTTGCCAATTTTGAATCCCTGAGATGGTTTGAACTACAACTTCTGTCAGCTCCAGACAGCATGGCAGTATTGGCTAGAGCTGATGGGAATTGTAGTCCAAAACAACTGGGGTGTACCAGGTTGGTAAAGCCTGGCCAATAGTATAAACACTGCCCTGCATAGGATGCCATTTTTTAGGATGAGGGGGATTCTTTGAGTCATGTCCCATTGTTGTGAAGAGACCCAACTACTTTTTAAGCTTTGATTGTTGCGTTGTTGGATAAGAATGGAAGTGAATGGACTATTGGCTGCAATAAGATGTTGTTTGTTTCAAGCATCTGGTGCATAGCATGGATCATAACTGCAAAACGGTTTTGGCTATAGTGGCTAAGATTATTTTTTTTTAAGAGTTTCCAAGAGTTGAGATTGCTTGATCAAAGCAAACCTCTGCAAGGAAGCTCCACTTCAAGCTATTTAAAATAAACATTACAAAACCCAGATCAAAGCAAGCTCTTTTCAAAAACCTCCAATTAGGGCTGCTACTGAATTCCTCCTACAACCTGCAGCAGATCGTTTTCTTTTTGAGTGGGAGAGTTCACCCAAATCCACATTGACTCTGGAAGATTTGGATCACTGAAAGCTGTTGCAGTCGCTGAGCCTAATGTGGAGAGCAATGCTGATGGCAGAAGAGTGCTGTGGTCTTCCGGGTGCTCTGGGCTGCCATCTGGAGGGCTGCAGATTCCTCACCACTGGCTTAGCCCTGGGAAAAATATTGTATTCCCTATTCCACAGGTTGAGAAAACTAAACTAAAGCTCCAGCTTCATGGAGGAGAGTGTTGTTCATTCCATGAGCGCAAACTTGAGTTCTGTAGTGGGCAAAGCTGCTCCTTGAAGCCTGGAAGGAATTCCAGCAGGTGCTGTTTCATGAGACAAATGATTGAGAGAAGCATCTAACACACAGCATGAGCAGAATCTGAAGCGGAGACGGCAGCCAAATCTGAAGAGTTCCTAGCTATATTAATGAGATGCAAACATGTCTGGAGAAACACTGTATAGCTTTAGTAAGTTGACATTTAGGAATCGCAGTTTAAAAGACACTACTGAGCTCGTCTAGGAAAGTGCTTTGGTATTTTGTTGGTTTTGCTTCCACAGGGAAAATTACTGTATTTCTACTGTTCTATAAATACTTTTCACATCACTTAATTTGGCCAGGTTCAAAGCAGACTGCCACTTTAGGCAGATGAATCACTTCAACCAGATCCAGCCCTTAATTGTAATTAAATTGCATGTCTGTTCCTCCAGATTAGTAACCGCATATTGGTACTCCATAGCACTCACCATCAATATCTCTAGAGTAGTACACAATGCAATAATAAATACATATTTTATGGGTTGATAGCATCTTTATGTTTTGCTTTCATTAGTCAGTAGTATATAAAAGTATGGTCTGGACTTGAAGTTTATAGCTGATCCAAAGATGACTATTAGGTCACCAGTGTTGCTTTCATCACAACTACAGTCCTAGGAACATTTCCAGTTGTGAACCAAAAGAATGATTAGCATTGTGTTATATACTTAAAGGCTGCTTTCGAATGTTGTGCTTTGATATCCATTCACTCCAGAGAAACTAGTGTAACAATGAGCAACTGGAATGTTGGTTGGCAGCATCAAAATGTTTATGAGATCAAAAGGCCTTGGATCTGTTCAGTTTAGCTAAAATAAAGCATCTTAATGATACCATATCTACAGGGGAGGCTTTGTTGGAGGTGCTGCCTGTGATTGCTATCCAGTTGGCATTGACCCGTGACAAGGCCTTCTCAGTGGTAGCTCCCCATTTGTGGAATGCTGTTCCTGGTGAGGTGCAGTTGTCTTACTCATTATCCAGTTTCAGGAGAAATTTAAGACATTCCTGCTTATGCAGGGATTTGCGGACTGAGAGATTCTGGCCATGGCCGCTATGAAATTAGTAACTGGGAAGGGATATGATTGCTTTTAAATGTTTTTAGATATTTTAAAATGTTTTTAAGGTAATTTAATTTAATTGTTTTAAATATGTTTTTATTTGATTTTAAATTGCACTGTTCTAATATTTTGCTGTTTGCCACCCTGGGCTCCTTTGGGAGAAAGGGCAGGATACATACAGTACTTAATAAATACAGTCATACCTTGAAAGTCGAACAGAATCCATTCTGGAAATCGGTCCGACTTCCAAAACGTTCGAAAACCCAAGCGCGGCTTCAGATTAGCTGAAGGAAGTTCCTGCAGCCAATCGGAAGCCGTGGAAGCCCCATCAGATGTTTGGCTTCCAAAAATAGTTTGCAAACCGGAACAGTCACTTCTGGGTTTGCAGCGTTCGGAAGCCAAAACGTTCAAAGAACTTAGCTACTTGAAAACCAAGGTACGACTTCAATAAATAATGTGTTTGGAACAGGAGTAGGACAAGAAATGAATGATCTTTCATTCCAAAGCTATGCAAGATTATGGCTGATTCATTGTATATGGAGAAGCTATTTCTGCCATTGTTATTGTGAATTGTCAACTTTGTCTCTATAGTGCATGCTCTAATTTGCTGTCTGCTATCACTTGTTGATTGATTGCCACAATTAGATTGGCCTGTACACACAGTGCTGTCTTGCCAGTAATACCATGGCTATAGTTAAAAGAATCGGCAGGCTCCAACTCTGGTATCTTCAGATTGGGATTGTGGGTGAGGTATGGAACCAACCCTGTATTCCACTTTTATGTACTTACGCTAAGAAAGGACAGGTGGCATTCAAATCATTCCTGCATTAGAAGGTGTTTTACCCTTCCAACTTTGCTGGAAGGTTATTTGAGCAGGGGCATATTACAGACAGAACTATTTAGGAAAAATTTAAAGAAAAGTGGTGCCACAGGTAAATCAAGACACTGGCTGCAGTGAAAATAAAGGTGTAACCCCCAAATATATCCCCCCCCCAAATAAACCCGAGACAGTATGTGCCTAGACAAAGATTTCATAGACAAAAATTTCTGGTATGCAGAAGCCTATAGCCTTTAATTTTAAAAAAATACATGCAGAGTTTTAATTTAGTTTTCATAACCCCTGATCAAACTGCTAAAGCAGCAAGCTGCTTTTCATTTTTAATACACAACATCAGGTATGCATGCAGTCACTGTAGAAACGTCTTAGACACATCTGGCTGTACACAGGATTCTCCTGCAGGTCTCCATGTAGGGCTGTATTCAACTACCATATCGCATCAACACAAGGATTTCCACTTGCACAGTGAGACTTTCCCCATTCTGGCCCCACCCTCCACCCCTACATTGTGTGTGGCTAACACACGTGGGGGAGAGGGCAAACATTCTGTTGCATAAGCAGAAATCCTTGTGCTAATTGAATGTTCATGCAGCAGTGCCTGGTTTTCAACCCCCAGCCTTGTTGGATCATGGCCTTTAGTTCTGCATCCAAAAGATACTAGTAAAAATGTTACAACTTGATTTGAAAAAGAACTTGTACGGCACTTTTGAACACTACAAATTCTATACTGCAGAACAAATTAGATTTGAACATCTGCATGCAAGAAATAAGCAGGCACAGTAATAATAATTCAGGTCTGAATTCTAAGCCATCCCAATTCCCATGCTGCTGTGATCCCTTAATTAGTGCAAAATGCATGCAGAATAATGGCCCCTACTGATTCCAGGAGGAGTTAAAAAATTCAGAAGGAAATCTGTTTACTACCTAACTGGAATGTAGAGCTGAGTTTTCTGTGGCAAGGGGGATTCAGAGCATTACTGAAATTTTGGTATCAAATGATATCAGTAATTGGTTGTGAATAAACTTCTTTGCACTAGATTAGTGTGGGCTCTTCTCCCCTCCTCCCATTTCTTTATTTTGTTGAAATTATATTGATCATATTTGGAAAGAAGATTCTTTGAACTGTAAGAAGTACACCCATTAGTATAAAGAAACACATTCCCTTGTCCAGTTTGCACCTTAGATCACATGAAACAATGTTCAGAAAAATTCTTCTAACATTTACCATACATCAAGCTTGTCAATAAAGGAAGGAAGTAGCTTATAAAATAGGAGGTAACCAGGGGCGTAGCGAGGGGGCAGGGGCGGTCTGCCCCGGGCAGCGCCCTGGGGTGGGGGTGACACTCGGGGTGGGGGGCACCGCCCCTTGTGATCGGCGCCACCGAAAACATTGCTCGGCGCACGGCAGCTGGCTTGCTTGCTTGCTTAGCCAGCCGCCGGCGTCTGCTTTCCTTAAAAAATAAATAAAAATTAAAGGGCTTTTCTCCCTGCTGCCGGGGCGGCCAGTGAGGAGGAGGGGTGTCACGCTTGTCACAAGGGTGACACCCCATCCTCGCTAGCCCGCCCCTCCCCTCGCCCCTGCGGGCCTGCGGACGGCTCCGCCCAGCAGCGGGAGAAAAAGCCCTTTAAAAAAAAGAAAAGGCAAGCAGGCTGCTTGCCTTTGCTTTGCTTATTTTTTAAAGGGCTTTTTTTCCCGCTGCTGGGGCGGAGCCGCAGTGACGTTGCATCGTGATGTCACGACGCGATGTCACGATGCCCCGCCCCCAGGGGTGCCTCCGGTCGCTGCCCCGGGTAGCGAGGAGGCTTCCTCCGCCCCTGGAGGTAACTGCCAACACCCCCTAGATAACACTGTGATGACCTGGAATTGGAAGGCCTACATCTTGTGTTCAATGTTTGAAACTATTTTCCCTTCCTGCTGGTGCAGCTTTTCTAATATAACTTTGTGACTGACACTAATGAAACTGTAGCATTTTCTGATAAGGCTTATATTTCACACACAGGTACAAGGAGTAATTTCCTGTTCTAATTCCTTAATGAGCCTAAGTGTTGGGTGTTAGCCTCCCTGCATCTGTAAAGTTCCTATTTTCAATTAGGTTGGAGAACAATATTAAATGATGCAGCTACATTTTAGGTTTTGTCCAGCACTTTATAGTAGCTTGAAATTTCTCTGACAGTACAAGAGAGAGGTCCTAAAGTTCACTTTTCTTTCCTACCAGGGAAAGCCTAATGTATTAAGTCTAACATATTTAAGCTGGCTAGATGGCATTTTTGCAGTCCAGGGGGCCAGAGAGGAGGGAAGCTGCTTCCCCCCCTCCTCTGTGAGTGGCCAGGATAGGCTGCCAAAGTTTAAATTTGAATCGGCCAATAGAGGCCTTTGAAGCAGGTGGGGCTTCGGTGGCAGACTGGTGTGGGGATGTCTTCACTCTGGTCTGCCTGTGGGGCTTAAAATCCAGCTGCGCTGACAACCGAGCAGCGGAGTCAGCGAGAGATCAACCCCCCTGCCCACCCCAATCTACAGTTCTGAAAGCACCACAATAAGCTGACCTTGCTGTGGATTTAATCGGTTACTGCATTCAGGGTCAGGAAGGAATTTTCCTGCAAACAAATTGTGTTTTTTGCCTTCTTCATAGCAATCACCACAACTTTGGGTGTATAAAGCATTGGGTTGAATCCTTAGGCTCTTTGCAGGGAATGGGTGAACTGGTTCATCGCCTCCTTCCCTCGACCAGGTGCGATATATCAGGGTACCCTGGTAAAGGGGTCTGGGTTGAAGTTCCTGTCCTGAAGTCAAGAGATGAGCGGATGGGCCACAGGACTTCCAATTGCCGCCGGGGGGGGGGGGGGCTAGCTTAGTTGACCTGTGTCTTGAGGTGGCCCTTAACCTGGGCATGACCCTGTTTAAAAACCTCAATGGGAGGCTGTGTACCCAAAGCCTACCTGCATCTGTAATCAATATTAAGTTGTGGCCAATTTAACTCCAGAACATTGTTGTGTCAATTCTTTTATCTGATCACCGCTTTGCCCCTCCTCATCCCTGGATACACTGTGCCTGGCACCACAAACAGCCTTGTTCTTGTTTCAGAATGGCATATCAGTTGCATATCATACATGGTCATTTCACCAAGGTAGACAGGTATAGTATGGCATTTGGGGAGAGGGAAGGGAGTGGATCATATTAAGTCAGGATGTACACCTGAAATGATAGGGGCGCGGGTGGCGCTGTGGGCTAAACCACAGAGCCTAGGGCTTGTCAATCAGAAGGTTGGCGGTTCGAATCCCCATGACGGGGTGAGCTCCTGTTGCTCAGTCCCTGCTCCTGCCAACCTAGCAGTTTGAAAGCACGTCAAAGTGCAAGTAGATAAATAGGTACTGCTCTGGCAGGAAGGTAAATGGCGTTTCCGTGTGCTGCTCTGGTTCACCAGAAGTGGCTTAGTCATGCTGGCCATATGACCAGGAGGCTGTACGCCGGCTCCCTCGGCCAGTAAAGCAAGATGAGCGCCGCAACCCAGAGTCGTCCGTGACTGGACCTAATGGTCAGGGGTCCCTTTACCTTTTTACACCTGAAATGGCTAACCTGTGACCCTCTAGATCAGTGTTTCTCAACCAGTGTGCCTCCAGATGTTTTGGGACTACAACTCCCATCATCCCTCGCTAGCAATACCAGTGGTCAGGGATGATGGGAATTGTAGTCCCAAAACATCTGGAGGCACACTGGTTGGGAAACACTGCTCTAGATAATACTGGACTCCAACTCCCGTCAGCACGACCGACTTAGGTTGTTCCTGTTTATTGAGCATTAATCCTGATTTGTTTGCCCAAAGTTTGTGGATGACATTGGCTATTTTACTGAGCATTCATTCAGACTTGTTTGCAGGGAAATACGATGTGGCATTAAACAACTTGGTCCCACCCTTTCCAATGCACTTCCCCATCACTTTTCTTATCGCAAAAAGTCTGGTTTGTAGGGGAAAGAGGATTTGTTGAAGGAGGGCACTAAATCAGCATTAATCAACCAACCTGAATTTACCAGTATGTGATTGAACCCCACCTGCAAATAGCTATAGCCTAGAAGCGCCCTTAGACCAATTAAATTTGCGATGAATTGGGCGAGCATTAGCTTCACAAGATTAACCTCTCTCAATCTATTAATATACTAAAACCTTAGTACTCATTTCAATTCATTAATTTAAGCTTCAAGCACTGTCAGGTCTGCCTTGAAACATCAACATAAGAACCTGACAGTGGCAGTGTAATGTCATGGTTTTATGATGTTATTCTGGTTCAGATCTTTGCCGTCCTATATATCTCTCTTTCCCCCAATTTACCAGGCTTAGCGCTCATTCATATGCTACCAGAACAGTGAGCTTGCCCAATGAGTACTATTTATATGGATTAATATTTGCATTATTTCAAAGTAGTATTGTTTCCTGAAGGAAGCCTAATGTGCATTGAATAGCCAAACCATAAATGTCCATTTTGCATTCTGATTAGTGCATCACATCAGTTCATGGCCAAGTTTTTTGTTTGTTTATTGAATTTCTATCTTGTCCCTTTTTTAAAAACCAAAACAGCACAGGGCAGCAAACAACAGATTAGCAAAACAATGCATAACTGCATAGTCTGATTTAACTGTGAACATTAGCAATTATCATGAAACTAGTTACACAGTTTGGCCTCTTTTTTTAGCAATTGGCCAGTGTGGGGCTACCTAAGCTGGATCAGGACCTTTTAACAAGAACAAGAAAAACAACTTTAGCCCTTGTGTGTGTTGGTGTAATGTGAACAGTGGGTCAAATTACTCAGTGCTTGGCCCATGTCTTGTGTTGGCACATCTGGATGTTCAGAGATAAGTGAAAAGGTGCCCTGGGTTACTATAGCAACAGAGCCAGAGGTCCAGTGTATGACTTGCTGAGTCATTCACCCTCCCTTTGGTTCAGGAATGTAGAGGTGCTTACAATAGTCTCTAGGGCATTGCTTTCATTAGGTGCTGTTTCTGATGTCCGTATCTTGTCCATGCCCTGTCCTGTTTGTTGACAGGGTCTGAATCTGTGAGAGTCAGGGGAAGAGACTGTGGGTTTTACACAGCAGTGTTAGCTAGCATGGCGATAGGGGGAGTGGATCTGTACAAATGCCTCTTTACATCAAAGACCAGAAGAACTGGATATAGTAGATAACTAATATAGACATTTTTTTTCTAAGCAACTTCCCTAATGTAATACATTTTTGTAAGCTATATATTACTAATATATGCATTGTTATGCATATTCCCCACTAATATATGTACTTGTGCACACATTGGGTATAAAACTGCACCACAAAATTAAGATAAGTACGAATTTTGAAGGCTCACGATATTTCAGCTTGTTTGGAGGTTCTAGCAGGGGAGCGCAGCTATCATATACCCTTGACTGAAGAATGGTACACTCCTATCTCGGATGGTCGTCCTCTTCCACCGAGCGCACAGCTTCGGGAGGCACACACATGGAGCGGTGAGGGAGGAAGGGGACACCCGCCTAGCCAGCCAGATCAGCCGAATCAACCCTGGCGATCAATGGGGTGACAGATGTCGCAGCCAGATCACCCTCACAGGCTCACGATATTTCAGTCTGCATACTGGTTCAAAAGCATGATTTAGGGAGTTTCTCCTTAAAATGCAAAGAACATCAAAATTCTCTCCTGCCCTTAGAATTCATTCTTTCAGCACACCTATTTTTGGGGGCCCTGGCAAGTGGCCCTCTGAGGACTCCTCATAAAGCAATGCACGCCTTGGACTCAATAGTTTGCCACGCCTTGTTTATCCTGAATAGGCTTTCGGATATGACATCATCTCAAGTTGTCCTACCCTGATATCATTACATTCTGTGCTTACCTGTGGCAGCTAATAATGTGGAATTGGGGTGGGTGGTGGTGGAGGGGGAAACCAGGAGCTATGGTGATGTTGGGACACAGTGCAAATAATTATACAATTTTCAGAGAAGAGAGAGAATTTGATACAAGAATGTTCTCGTGCCCTAGAACAATATTTTGTAGAACACTGTGCCCATACATACATGTGGGTGATTCATAAATGGAAAGAGAACTAGAGAAGGAAAACGCACAGCTATTGTCTAGTTTACTTTTTATTGGTGGTCTCCCCCCTTTTCTTTTATGCAGGTCCTAATTTAGACCACTGACAAAAAGAAAATGTATCTTGAATATGCATCACAGGTTCCAAAAATGAAAAGAAATTGCATTTGGATAGCACTTACTCAATAGACAGATATGATACATGGTAAGAAGGTGCACTGTCTGCCCTGTGATAGATTAAACTACTTTGTAGGAAAATTACTGTGAGACAGTCACCACCACCACTAGCACCGTGGCTAAATCTTTAATAAAATTCTCTTCCATATTCAGGAGCAAGGTATGAAGTACACAATAAGCAGAGTGAAGTAGAGTGCCATTTATCAAACCACAGCAAGGTCTGTAATCTCCTGCTTTATCTTCTTCTTTCACCCCCACCCCCCCGGTTGCACTTTATTGTTGCAACGAGCCACATTTACCCAGACATTGGGCGTGCAATCTTAAATCAGTACCTGTGTGTACTGTCACTAGGCTGCTGTAATTAGTTTTTGTCTTTTGGGTGGCCCTTAAATTGTTATGTTGTTGCTTGTGTGTGGTGGTGGTTGTTGTTGTTGTTGTTGTTTTTTAAAAAAAAGTTTGGGGAGAGGAAAAAGGCAAATGGACATTTGAGGTGCACCATCATATAGCCTGAGGACGGAAGACTGCACAGGGTGACTGTCCTGTATTGCTTTTCAGGGATGCTTTGGGTGAAATGGCAATATTAGATGATGATTCATTTGGCCCCTGGGTGGCACTACATGGCTGGAGCTGGAGCTGATAACCAGCCAAGGCATTCTGTTTCCAAAGGAAGCAAGAATGGAAGAGATTATTCCCCAGAATTGGGGGTGGGGTGGAGGGAAGCATACCCCAGTACCGATTTCAAGGCTGCTTGAGTACAGTAATAACAACAATGTCATGATTTTCCTTTCTTAGTCAGGATGCCTGCAACATTATAGCACTTTGCATCTTGTAAAGATGCCTGGGCAGTTTTTGAAACCACACTGCTGCTGCTGCTTAGGTACAGATGTAGGGAGTGGGAAGGGTTCTTGAAAGGTAGCAGGTGTATAGCTTGAATATGCATAAAGTCAAACAGAGCTGGAGTATTAGAGCGATTGTATTTAGTACTATTATAACCTTTTCTTCATTATTTGAATAGGAGTTTTATGACAAAACATTTATATTCAGCTTGCCTTTATACCTGCCTGAAAGAGAGTAATCACTGATGGAGATAAAAGCGACAATGGTAATGATAACTGCATTTGTGAAAGCTTATGGTATCTGAACAGACTTGCACAAGTATGCTAATTGCATTCAGGGCCTTCATTGAAGCCTCATCTGGGTTGTGGATGTTACCTGCCGCAGAATTGTCCAATGGAAGCAGTGGGCATTTTCCTGCCTCTTAAGAATCTGGTATTTGGTCCCCAGGCCCTCTAGCCAATATGGAAAATGTTACACAGAGGGCAAGCTGAAATCAAGGGATTCAGAAACTTGCTCAGTCCAGAATTGTGGAATGCACAGTAGGTGACCTTGAGGAAAGTTTGGCGGCGATTTCCTCTTGTAGCTTTTCATTTTAGATAAAACCATACAGACAATATGCAGGTTCCCCACTGCGAATAAAAACTGCAGCCATGCAAGAACAAAATAACCATCAACAAAGCTTAGGCAGGAAATGAATGATTGCACATATGCAACCTACGGTTAATTGAGCATCCAATACATTTGGGTGGCTTTTGGATGCAGCCAGATCAGATAATCTGCATTTGCCAGTAAATTTGAAAATCTAACCCAGGCTTCCTCAACCTCGGCCCTCCAGATGTTTTGAGACTACAATTCCCATCACCCCTGACCACTGGTCCTGCTAGCTAGGGATCATGGGAGTTGTAGGCCAAAAACATCTGGAGGGCCGAGTTTGAGGAAGCCTGATCTAACCAATCAAAGCGTCTCTCCAGAAACATTGCAGCGTGTTTCCTCAGAATGGAGCATTTCATTATGTAAAAAATGCATATCCTCAACAGGGTATTTATTTCACCATTTCCTACATGCCTCTAAGACTCCACCTCTCATGAAAATCAGATAATGGCTTCAAGCTTCCTGTAAGACAGTGCTCAGTGTGCAGGTATAGAGGAAGTTGCCTTCTGTGTTGGTCTGTCATAGTCGAAACAAGAACAAACTTAGTTGGTCTCTAAGGTGCTACTGGAAGGATTTTTTAAATTTTGTTTCGCCTTACAGCAGGTTAGACTATACAGTATTCATTCTGATGTTTTTATTTTATTCATTCATTTAGTCCAGTGTTTACTATGACCAGCAGAGATTCTCCAGGATCCTAGGCAGAGAGCTATCTTACACCCCTCTGCTCCCTGATCCTTTTAAGAAAGTGGAGATGCCAGGGATTTAACTTGGCACATTCTGCATGCAAACCATGTGTTCACCACAGAGCCATTGTCCCTCGATGGAATGGTCTTGCTGCAGAGGTGCAAAGAAAGCAGCAGGAAGGGCTTTGGCTACAGAATTCAGCTTCCTGCCATCTCAACTTGCATTTTTTAAAATTTGTTTTTATTGTGTAACTGAAGTTTCTAGCTTTTGATTGTTATGAATGTATGATTGAAAATATATGGGCAGAGTTGCTGAATATTATTTATTTTGCCTCCCTCTATGAATACATGGCTTTGCAGAATCGATCCTACCAAGTAAGAAACATAATGCAGTTCTGCTTGTTTTCGTAATTTATACACTTAGTAGGATTAAAGCATTTTGTTAGAGAATTTTGGTTTCTTTAGTGTTTCCTGTCGGTCAAAGGGACACATCTTCATGCACCATAAAAATAAATAGCTGTCTCCCTAGTGCAAATGTGAATATAGTCCCAGCAAGCTTGTTTGTTCCTATAGTAGCATGCTCAGTTTTGTTTTGTTTTGTTTTGTTTTTTTTTAAAAACATAGCCCTGCCTTCCCTTCTGAACTTATCCTTTTTTTGGTGACTTAACACTGAGCCTCTTGGGTTTGCCGATCAGAAGGTCGGCGGTTCGAATCCCCGTGACGGGGTGAGCTCCTGTTGCTCGGTCCCAGCTCCTGCCAACCTAGCAGTTCGAAAGAATGTCAAAAAGTGCAAGTAGATAAATAGGTACCGCTCCGACGTGAAGGTAAACAGTGTTTCCATGTCCTACTCTGGTTTCGGTGTTCCGTTGCGCCAGAACATGCTCAGTCATGCTGGCCACATGACCCAGAAAAACTGTCTGCGGACAAACGCCGGCTCCCTCGGCCTGTAAAGCGAGATGTGCGCCACAACCCCAGAGTTGTTCGCAACTGGACTTAACTGTCAGGAGTCCTTTACCTTTACCTTTTTAACCCAACATTGTTTCACTGATTATATTTATGTATTTATTATTTAATTATTAGATTTCTATCTTGCCCTTCCTCCTCCCAAGAATGCCCAGGGCAGTAAACAATGAAATTGCAAAACCCTCACCCCAGCACAATCTAAAAACCCCACTCAAATTTAAAAACCAACAATGTGCAAACAGAGATCATCATACACACCCAGTTGCCCACAGCCATCCTTCTGCATATGAAGCCGAGAAGAATGAGGAAAATATTGTTCTAATCATCTTTCGAACAAAGCAACAAACAACAGTGTTACTGATTTTCCTGTACAAATTGGAATGGGTTGAATTCTTTGCTATGGGCACCCTATCCATTCCTGGAAGTTGTGTTCCATTTTCAGATGCCAAATGCCTCCCAAGGAGCGTTGCCCAGCAGTTTGAGAACCATTACCTTACAATGCAATTTGCAGTGCTATTCTCGATAGGACACATCCCTGACTGAATTCGAATTTTAAATTAGAACTGATTCAGTGCCCTCAAACGGTTAAGGTTTCTGGTCACGTGCTTTACGATTGATCAAACTGTGAGTGCGCGCAAACATTTTTATGCTGGAAAAATGGCTTTATTTGTTTGTTTATTTATGGCATTTTATATGCAGCCCAATTAACTATGCCTTCTGGGTTGTTTTATTTGTGGGCAATAAAATTCAAACGTAATCAAAGCTAAAAACCATCAAAATAGTCAGTAGCGAACACTACACTAGCACACAGAAAAGAACATAGAATGAGAATAAAACCATCACAAGGCAGTGTAAGACCATAAAACATTTTTTTTAAAGTAATAAAAGCCAGCAAAAGGAGAAAGCAAGATAGTTCTATGAATTTAAAAAAGAAGAGTGTGTATGGGGGGGGGGTGGAATCTAAAATGAAAAAAGTATTCATTTGGTGCCACAAAAATCCCAATGCTGGAGCCAAGTGAGCTTTTCCAGGAAGGGCATTCCATAGCCAGTGTGCCACCACAAAGAAGGCCCTTTGTGAATGGAGTCAGTCTGCATGTTCCTGAATTGCAGGGGGTTGGACTAGAATTCAGTGATGGCTAACCTTGACACTCCAGATGTTTTGGAACTACAACTCCCATCATCCCTAGCTAACAGGACCAGTGGTCAGGGATGATGGGAGTTGTAGTTCCAAAACATCTGGAGTGTCAAGGTTAGCCACCACTGGACTAGATGATTCTCTGGGTACCTTCCAGCTCTGATTCTCTAAGAGTGGACTTATATTTCTACATAAGAAATAATATTGCATTCTTGCATATCACTCTTGTGAGAATGAGAAGCTTCTCAGTTAAACCAAACCATTTCTGGAAACATCTACTTAGAAGTTATAATCACCGAGTTCAGTGGAATTGCAGCCATAGACTTATTTCTGCACAGTTCTGTAATTTAATATATCAGAGGAAATAATTTTCCACATACCTCTTCTCCGCCCAGTTATTCAGTGTGTGGGTCTACAAGACGCATAGCTCTTACAAGACAATCCAATGCACGTTTCTTCATAAGGAAACTCCATTGAATTCAGTGGGACTCAGTCCTGGGTAAGCGGGGTCTGTAGGACTGCAGCCCTAATATGTAAGAAATCCATGTTTGTGTCAAATGTATAGTAGACTTGTTGTGACAAATGTATTATTGATAAAGGATATATTTTAAAAGATTAGTTAAAGTTCATTTTCCATGCTTACTCGCTTCAGCCTTTTTAGCAATAGTGTCTGGTTATCTTGCATGCTGCTACTTTTTATTTTTTGGCATTTTAATGTCTTTGGAACACACACACACACAAAATGTCAGGAAGGGGGTGCAGTTTTACTAAATACAGAAATGTAGCATTAGGGAAAAATAGTCCATAAATCTAATTCTGGCTGTGCAGTTAATGTAAGTATATGCATATTTTACTCAAAACAGTTTCCAAAAGCTCAAACTATAATAGAAGCAAATGTATCTATAGAACTGTTTGTAGTATACATCTGGATAGCTATGTTACTTTTTAGTGCTTTCCTGGGTTATCACTTTGGTTTTCAAAGTGCTTAAAAATACATAGGGGTTGGGGTTTTTTTTTTTTGCAAAAAAAAACCAATGCATATGACAAGGAGTCAGGGGGACAGAACATTGCTCTGTGTTTCTAGCATTTTATAGAAATAACAGATGCAAAGATAAGTCATTTTCTACTAAATGTCTTCCTAATTCTTTTTTGGCAAGTCCCTCCCCACTTTTCCCTAGTCCCATTACCTGTCATTGAATATATTTCTCCTTACAGGGGCTGAAAAGACGTGCAGCAACATTTAATGTAAATTTTTAAAAATGTGCAAGGACTACTTAGGAATATGCACAGTGAATATTAAACAAACACCTGAACTTCCTGGTGCTGTTGCCTAGAACCAGCACTTTGTTATCTCCTACGTGCAATGACTTCAAATTCCTTATTAGTCGCTGGTCTCTCCCTCTCTACAGCTTCTGCATGATGTATGTGAGAAGGACTTCCAGCAGAGATACTTATCACACATCCACCTAAAAGTTGATGGTGGGGTTTTCTTTAGTTCATGCATCCAACATACTGCATACAGATAGCAAGATTTCTGAGTTAAGCATTGAATTGAACCATCTTATGTCTTGCTTGCAAGCTGGTTGCTGACCCATCTTAGTCAAAACTGCTACACAGGGACAGCACTCCATGGACTTAGCACTATAGATCAGAGCAGGGATGGTCAGTCTCTAGAGGTGCCACCTTTGGTCACCCAACATATGGGACAGGCTGGGGGGGATTGGGGAGCACACACACCAACAGTAATTGGGAAGAGATTTGTTTTGCAGGATGAGGAAGTGTATTTTCCCAAAATGAGATAGGGGAAACTTATTGCTCTTTAGAACCACAGTTCAGAATTCTCAAGTTCTTGAGTGCTAGACAAATTATTCTGGGCTTGGTTAGAGCACACAGATCACCATTTGGCCATCTCTGGATTAAATCATTTTCTTTTGTATTGCAGCTGCACAAGAAACTCTGAAGAGCTGACTTTTTAAAGGATGTTCATAAGAAATAGAAGGAAATATGTTTGTATTCTTATTTATTCTTCATAATCAGAGCCTAGGCTGACTAACAACGTCAATCAAATATATAGCTAAAATCATACAAATATACAGATTCATAAACAATTAAAATTGGAACAAATTCAAATCAACTTTCTAACAGCAGCAGCAAAAAAATACTGTTTCAGCAGCAGTGTGTCGTTAACCATCCGAAATGTGGTGAATGATGTTTTTAAAATGTGGCACCTGAACACATTTAATGTGGGGGCAATACAGCCCCTGTTAGAAGTGAGTGCCATAATCAGGGATAGTTCAAAATATTTTCAGTGCTCTGGAAATGTTTAAGCTGAAATGCAAGTTCAAATAAGTAACTGAAGGAAAAATGTATGTACAGCCTTCCAATCAGCAGGACTAGTTCAAGCATGTGTAAGAGTGAATAAAAGCAGCTAACTAAAGGAGCAGGAACTTCTTTCCATGAAAGGGGCAAAGAGGAAATTGCTAAATAAAGAACAAGTTTCAGGCAGGAGTCTCAAAAGTATGAAGCAATTCGGGGGGCGGGGGGGGGGGGGAGAGACCGAATGACAACAGGACAACTGAAATGCAATGGGTTGCTAATAATGACTAGATTTATTTTTAAGAAAGAACTGAAGATACAAAGTATGACTACTCTGATTAAAGCACCTAGTATCCTGAACCTCAGCATGCCTGGAAGTAAGTCCCAGTAGTGCACACAGTCCCAAGGGCAACACTAGAGAACAGTCAGACAGTCCAAATGGTCAAATACAGTGGTACATCAGGTTACATATGCTTCAGGTTACATACGCTTCAGTTTAAGAACTCCACTAACCCAGAAATAATGCTTCAGGTTAAGAACTTTGCTTCACGATAAGAACAGAAATTGTGCTCTGGTGGCGCAGCGGCAGCGGGAGGCCCCGTTAGCTAAAGTGGTGCTTCAGGTTAAGAACAGTTTCAGGTTAAGAACGGACCTCCAGAACGAATTAAGTACTTAACCAGAGGTACCACTGTACCTGTCTAGGCCCAATGCAACAAGCAAGGTCTAAAGGCAATCTGTAATGCAGAAGATCAAGAAGAAGTTTGAACACCTGGGGTCAGTCCTGAAGTCACAGTCCACTGGAGTTCCCAAAGCAGCCAAGCCGTGATCCATCAACAGAGCAAGTTCAACAGACACTGTGTCTCTCCCTTGCTTCCCTTTCATCCTTCCCAATTGATGCACCTGTATTTGCTCCAGCTGAGCTGCTGTGCCTCTCCACTTGACGAAGCATGTGATCCTCTTCTGCCCTGAGCTTAATCCAGCTGAGTGACCACAAACCTCTTTTCCCCAGACCTAATGAGCCCCATGATCTCCACCTGGTCAACTAGTGAGCTGGGATGTGTTCCCTTGCCTGCCTGCTGGAGTGTACTTACTGCTGTTCCCAACGCCTCGGAGCCCAACGTGTCCACGGAGACAGGGGCACCTCTGGTTCTGGTGACGTGTGTCCATTTCCTGCCAGCTCCCATCTCAACATCCTCCAAAGTCCCGTGAGTACCTCCTCTAAGTCTACAACCTCCCCTTCCCCATCTTCAGCTTGTCCCAGGGCGTACAAATTGTGGCTACATCCCTCACTGGGATCCTCTTGTCCTTCCTCTTTGTCCTGCCAGCTCATGCGAAAAGAATAGTTGATAAACAGGAACGTGAAGGATTGAAATAACTGTGTCCAAAATTGAAGGAGAGCTTCAGCATTTTGGACAGTGTACAGCTAGAAATGGATATGGTGGAGCTGGAAATGGAAATTGCTATCACACTCTGGTCCTGTTTGTGAGTCTCTCATAGGCATCGGATTGTCCACTGAGAGAACAGGATGCTGGACTAGATGGGTCTTTGGTCTGATCCAGCAAGGCTCTTAATATGTTCTTACATTTCACTTTACCTAGTTCTGGAAAGATAGCAGAGTGGGTGTTTTGCCAGCCCCTCTGGCAAGAGCATTCCAAAGCCAGAGCACCACCACTGAAAAGGCTGAAGCCGCACAAAGTAGCTCAGATGATGGGGAATCCTGGGGAAAGGGCTGCTGCTGCGGTTCTCAGAGTGCAAGGAGGCATACCTGGAAACAGGCTAGGTATTAGATGGAAAGCGTCCAAAGCAGGTTACCATATCCTTGCAAGGGTAGCAGTTGCAAACATCTCTAGAGTGGAAAGGGAAGTATGAGGTCGAGAAAGAAAGCAAGACAAAGAGGAAAACCTAACAAAAGCGGCAGAGATGTATTGGTTGGAAAGAAAGGAGGAGAACCAGGAAATGTTGCCCTGGACAGCATTTTAATTATTTTTCCTCACATGCATGCAAAACACAAGCCTGAACATGATGGGATCCTCATTGTATGAAATATTTAGGAGTTGAACTAAATAGGTAAGCAGTGAATTAATGCAAATAAGTCCTACATATAAATATATTTTAATAAACCGCCATATTTCTGGACACATGAAAACATTTAAAAGACATTGCAAACTTTTAAAAGAAGTAGTTATGTAGTCCTGCTTCTTCGTGGTAATTAGAGCACTGGCTTTCTTCTAAAACCTGTCTTTTCCCTGTTCTGCATAACTCTGACATGGCTGGCATGCCTCCTCTAATCACAGCAGGGGGCTACTGTGTATTTTGTGGTTATGAACTAGTTTCATATTGACAATATGGAATCTGTTGGAACTCATCTGCATATGTGTGCCAGTCAGTAATCGCTTCTGGGACAGTTCGGTCTTGGGCATTGTGTCAGCAATACATCTCTTCCCCACCCCCACCCCACCCTCCCAAAATAAGGCAATAAAACTATAGATAGTGCTTTTTGTCATTTTTTTAAAATATACATCAAGACAGAACTTCAAAAATCAACAGCTGGCATCAACAAACTGCATAATTCAAAATTACATGTCTTACATATAATCAGATCGCTTTATGCCTTTCACAAAAGCAAAGGTGACTCTGTTCTTGAAAACTTATAACTGACCTCTGACTAATGTAATACAGGTCTTCATTCATAATAGACAGCATAAATTACCACTTTAAATTGTCACTTTGACCTTTCCTGGAATAAGGCTAGTTGCTTGTGATAGATAACTTGGGATAAGAATTGTAATGCACTTTGTATACAAAAAAAGTGCAATAGAAATTATAATCAGAAATGGAAAATACTTTTAGTTCTGGGTGTTATGTTCCATAAACATTGCCCTTTTCTCATTTGAAATATGATCACTTCACCATTAGGCATGCTGCCTTCTGCTCCCGTTACAAAGCAAGGTGAAGCTTTATTTTGCATTATTTTTTCTTACATGAAAGAGAGTCACAAATGTAGCTGTTTGCTGAAAATAGACAGTAAGTGTTCATAAATAAAACACATGCTAAAGGAAACAAGGCATAATCCCTTAGGACAGGGTGGTCCAACATGCGGGGTCCACATGCGGCCCTCGATGCCATTTTTGGTGGCCCTCATTCAGGACTTCTTAAAGCAGCTTGAGTAGCCGGCTTTTGTTGCTGTTGCTGTGAGGCATGTGCGAAAACAAATGGTAAAGGCCCTTGTGTCTCCCTCTGGCCCTGTGAGGCCAAGAGGGCCAGCCCATCTCCTGCTCTCTAACCTCACATGGGGCCACTTTGTGTATATATAAGCATCAACAAAATAATCATAGCTATAATAATGTATTAATGCGAGAGAGGTATTTCTTCTACACTGGTATTGGACAACTGGATACCTCCACATATATACAGTATTTTATGCTGCAGCCCTGTACAGTATGCATTTACCTGGGAGTAAGTCTTGGTGAACTTAACTATATGACGCACTTTATCTTTGGAGATTCTGATGTTATCATGTGGTTATGTTGAATGAATTAGTGCCTTTATCGTTTATTGGTCTACGTGTTGCCTTTCATTGTACTAGTTTCAGAGTTTGCAACACAGGGGTTAATTGGCTGTTTGCTTATGAGTAGGCATGCATAAGGCTTGCTCTGTATTTTGACCTGAGCAGGGCTTAATCCCAGGTCAGCGTGCACGGAGTTGCGATCCAGTTCTACGGATCACAGTCTAACAACCTGATTCAGCACATACTCAGGAGTAGATCTCATGTTTAAGAGTGCTTACCCTTAAATATATGAAATACATATATGAAATATACTGTACAATCATACCTCGGGTTACTTCTGGGTTTCGGCGCTCGCGCATGTGCAAAAGCGCAAAATGACGTCACACACATGCACAGAAGCACAAAATGACATCATGCGCAGAAACGCCGAATCGCGTCATGCGCATGCGCAGACACAGCGCTTCAGGCCGCGAATGCTGCGGGTTGCGAACGTACCTCCTGCACGGATCACGTTCGCAAGCAGAGGTATGACTGTACTATGAACACTTTTTACTATGAACCATTTTGTGGTGAAATATTCAACACAAAATTGAATATTTGTGCTTCAATGGGTTTTGTGTTGAAATATTATTGTGGTCCAAGAGGTTGGACCGCCCTGCCTTAGGCGATGCCCATAGTCATTCAGCCAAGGGCCAAACTAGATGTGGTGTTAAACCCTGTTATCTCTTCAGCTTCCAACATCTCCTTCTCCCTCTTCTCCCACTGATCACTTATTACTATCCACCACCAGTCCTTGGGCTCTGAGCCTTCTTCTCTTGGGGGTTCCCCAACTGGTGCCTCCCACCATTCTTCTGCATCCAACCAGTCCATGACACCAAGAAGCAGAGCTTTTTTTCAGTTCCGGCACCTTTCAGGTGAGTGCCATTGCCATAATAAGAGAAGAAGGGAGGTATTCATGGTGAGTTCCAGCAATTCTTTTTCTAGATAAATAGCACTTCCAAAGAGTATATGAAGTTCACCTGCAAAATAGTTCTGCGCCCACCATATTTTCATAAAGCCAGAATTTATCATAGGATCCAGTGTCAGCTGTATCTCATTGCCCAGATCCCTTTTTGTTTTACTTGGCTGTGATTCCCAATGAACTGGCTTTCTTACTGGACATGCCAGCATCACTGATTCTTATTGCTCCTGAGTTCTTTGTCCTTGAGTTTGAAAAAAACAGCAAACAGAAATGGGATCCAGTTGCAGATTCTTTGCATTGCGCCTGAAATGCATCATCATTGTGTTTTTGCTCTTGCTAAACCTGTGTAGCTGGACTGCTGTCTCTTTTACTGGTTCCTGCAGCACACTATTTGGTAAATGCGAGGCCCTTCTCTAAGGAGTTCAAGCAATACAATGTGAGTGAAGTAGATAAGAAGGCTACATAATTGTTAGTGATAATGATTATCCATTTATATGTTATCGCAGTTTCTCCTAATAGAAAAATGAAACATGTAAAACATAATGAGGAGTCCCTAATATTAGGGCAAATACTAAGCATTAATTGATAACTAATTCACATTTGTGCTTGAAACATAAAGCAAACTAAGTTTAAAGCAAGTATGGGATCTGCTATGTACGTGTACCTTAAGAAAAGTTCTTTTGTACACATAAAATAACTCAAGTGACGATCTTCTGTCAAATTTTCCAAAGCAGTTTTAAGTCTACACTTACGATAAAAATAAAAGCAGTCTATGAATACCAACAAAAGAACTCCTA
Source organism: Darevskia mixta (assembly GCA_034641385.1). NCBI lineage: Eukaryota > Metazoa > Chordata > Lepidosauria > Squamata > Lacertidae > Darevskia > Darevskia mixta. The sequence goes on from JAWWNH010000023.1 coordinate 7,972,696, forward strand.
GTAATGAATGCAATCAGAAATGATGTTAGAAATCAAACCAAGAACATTATGAAAAAATTCAAAAACTTTTAGCAATTCGCAATTATAACAGTAATTGCTATTTTAAAATGTTTTGCTTATTCTAAAAGAAAACCTGTGCTATTAGCTGAAATTCTAGGCATTTTAAATCACACACAATCTCTTTACAGCTGATGAAGACTAAATATACAGGCAATCAAAACAACCTATTATCTACATATTTTAGTTGATTTTAAAAAGGTACCTTTTAGAACTTAAATTTTTTTTTACTATGTAATCTCACCTAATTAAAATATATTTTAACACAGCAAAAACATTATGATTGTTTTTTTCCAGAGGGGTGATGGTTCTTATATATGAAGTTTTATAGGAATTGAAAACTCCTGTTCCTATATCTTTTTTTTTCTTCATTTTTATGGACATTACTTTAAACTTTTTGGATTGCTTTCTGGCTTGCACAAAAGGGGGGGGGGAGGCATTCATTTTAAATGTTACTATCTATAGTCATAGGGTTCAGATCTAGTATTTAGGAGACTGCTATTTTGTTTTCTTCTGTACTGCAGATTTCCTGTGAACTTGAATATGCTACTGAAGAGGCAATGCTCAATCACTCTTCTCTGGATTAATCCACTGAAGTCAATGATGCGAATATGTGGCTTGTAGGTGTCAGCCTTTGCCTCTCTGTATCTCACTTCTCCATCAGCATGAATATAATTTTGTGGTAATAGCTTTGAGCCAAAAACTTCACTCAGAATGCTTGACAGGCACAGCAAGTTCCTGGACATAAGATTCCAAACTCCGACATCTTTGTCTTCAGTTGAATGCAATTTCATTCCCCAAATATATATATATATATATATATATATATATATATATATATATATATATATAGGGAAGAAATAATTGGCTAAATTTTGCTATCTAAAATTTACAAAATCAATTTCAATATAATTTTTGAATGATTTCTGAAGTGAGACAATATATCATCCTGTTTCACAACCAACCTTATTATAATATGGCTAGCCTCTTCTCATTTTTTTTATTGTTCCATTCTAAAGTGTGTTTATTAAGATATAATAATATATAATAAGTGTGGTCATTTAAATAATATATTTTTATTTGGTTCTGAGTAAGATGGATGGTTTATTTTGACTTTTCTCATTTGGATTTCAGAGTATTTTCACATTCGCTAGCATTGTGAAATAGAAAAGTGAAACATGTGCAGTGGCATATATGTGTGGTATACTATTTGCACAGTGCAACAGCAAAAATAGCAGTCCCTCCCTCTCAGCAGATCAACACACCCTCCTCATTCCACACGTCATCTGTGCTCTTTGAACTAAAGGGCACAGCAGTTGTTACGGAGTTCTGATCTTGTCCACACTTTGGGAAACACTGAGATATGACTATTTGTATATGGCTACAACTAATAAAAGCTGCATTATTTATTTATTTTGCCTAGAAAGTCCCCAAACGTATGCTACGGTAACCCACAAGGCCAAATGGCACAGTGACATATCAGTTTATTGTCTCCTGAATTCCAGAACTTAGGACCCCTGGGTGTACCCATATCTTGATAAATTGATAAATGCCTCTCACCCCTCTTCCTCCTCCTGTGCCCCTTCCACCTTTCTCCGTTAAATTTCAGGTGATTTTTTTAATGAAAATATAATAAAAATATATAAAAATGCATCATGAAAATAGTTATGTTAAACATTTTATAAATGCTGTTTATTGCATTGAGTTTAAAATAATTAAAAACATAGGGGTGTGACATAGGATAAAATTAGCGAGAATACAGTCTCCTTTGATACTTAACATGGAAAGTCAGCTATGTCCTTCCGGTCCTGATTCTCAATATTGATTCCACCCACCCACCCACCCACCCACTCTCTCTCTCTCTCTCTCTCTCTCTCTCTCTCTCTCTCTCTCTCACACACACACACACACCGATTCTGTTGTCATCTAATAACAACAGGGTGCATTTGCTCGTAGGGAGGAAAATATGCAAGGTTGCCACACCACACTCATGGCATGCTCACAGAGCGCACACATGCACTCACCAACACACATGCATCTCTGTCTCTCTCCCCCCTCTCACTCACATACATGCTTCCACATACTTCACATTGATATTTTCCCTTAACATATTTTTTGTATTTGGGCCGTCAGTATTAAGAGCTATTGATGGCTGGAGGTGATGGTGGTGAACTCCTCGAAAAACACCCACATGCAAAATGCATGCATCTCTTTTCCCCATGATTTCCTAATATTGTTAGAGAGCAGGAAACAGGCTACAGTTATTGGGCATTTAAAATAATTCAGCAATAGAAAGCATCCTTGCAAACCCCTGTAGTCTTAAAAATACGTACTCAAGTACAATCCATTTTAATGTCAAGTTTACTGTTCAGTTAATATATATTGCGTTCAAATTATATTTCTCTTAAACGGTGATAGTTCAGCAGTTTTCTTTGTAGCCCCTTCTCTCTCCCCCCCCCCCCGCCTTCAACTACCAAGTCATGTCTGCTTCATATGCAGTGGAGTGGAGCATTGGTGGCAACTAGTGATTAATTAGTTCAAAAAGTGTGCAGTCCCTAGGGATATCCTGGGAGATGCTTTGCAGGCCTTGTTTAAAAGAAACATATTGCTTGCATTTACAGGTGTTGGTAGACTGAATTTAGATTGGCTATCAACTATGCTCTGAGTTTGCTACATCTGCTGCACTTATTTCTGTTATCGTGTTACGGGGCAATGCATTAATTGTGTTTAATGATCCATTCTTTAAAACCCAAAGTTTATGTTTTCACTAATTGTAATGTGACCATTGCTAAGTTGCTTTCACTTCTCTGTGAAAAAGGGAAGCTTAATATTCAAGGTTTTTGTCTTTCATAGTGCTGTGACGTTTTCCATTAATGTGTTGGTATGATAATATAAAGCTTTCTGATGCTACTAGAAATCACATTTACTTGCATAGCATCTCAACTCATTCATGTTGATGACATTCTGCCTGACATGCTGCACCTTTGCATTTGCAAATGTGGGAAGACTGGATATAATTGTTCAACACAACAAATCATTGCTGGAAACGTAGACCTTGAGCTGAGTCTGTAAAGGGATGAATGAAAACTGAGCCTGTATTGACTGCGCTGTCCAACCACTCTAGTTATGATTTTGATATGGGGCTGGTTAATTGTACACCATGTTTTTCAAGTGTTTTCTTCTATACATCTGATTTACTCCATGTTCCCAGGCTAGTAACTCTGGACCACAATGTACATTATATACATAGAGTGACAACAATTTCCAACAATTTCCCTATAGTTATTGCCTTCATTCCCTCTCTTTTCTGTTGGGTTAACTAATCCCACTCAATGACATTACTGGAATTGGATTCTTCCAACTCCGAGATGCTCAAGGATGGTGTTTTATATCCCAGCAAGATTGCTGGTCCTTGGTCCTGGCCTTTTGTTCACTTTCAACTCTTGTGGTTCACGTGTGGTTGTGGCTTACTACAAAACTGGTCTGTTTAATTTCTAGTCTGTGTATTCCATAGGCAGAATTTGCAATGGATGTCCTATGTTTGATTTACTTCATTTATATAATATTGTTCATTATATATTTGTTAACTGCTCTGGGCTCCCCTTGGGAGTAAGGACAGGGTATATAAATTTGTTAAAGTAAGTGATTAAAACGTAGAAGACTAAATAAAGGAAATTAAGCATTTCTCACCATTTGTGCATATGGGATTATTCACAAAATATGACAATACACATACACTAGCCTTCTGTTACTTTTGTTATCTGGAAACCTATAATGCAACATATCATCTCTTCCATCTATTTATTGTATATTTTACTGAGATTATATAACTGTGACCATGAAAGTGTCAAACATATGAAGAGGCCTGCCAATATTTACTGCTTCCCCACCCCACCCCCCAAAAAAACTTTACGATTGATTTCTTGGGAAAATTGAGAAAGCTGCATTGCATATTTTATAATGGGTGTTCCCTATTCCACTATCAGGAAGCCTGTATGTGGAATATTGTAGAGTCAAGGACAGCCAACAGTGGGTAGGAAAAATAAGTGCATGCCTTTCACTTTAAACAAATTGAAATGATATTTAAGGTGGAGAGTAAGTGTAAAACCAAAAACAAACTCCAAAACAGTATCAATGTCTCCTCCTTACTGTAGAAGCCCACACAAGGTTGTACAAACCGTCTCTCTCCCAGTGGACTCTCTGAGACCATTACAATTTTGCACAGCCTTCTGTTCTGCTGAAGACAGATGGAGATTTTATTAAATCAGGCCTTAAACATACAGAGATGATTCCTGCTAACAGCAGGCTATGTGTCTGGAGAAGACTGAAATATTTATCCGCTAATATTAAAGTCACTATTACAGTATACAGTGACAACTTGGAAGCAGATGCTTCTTTAAAACCTGTGGGAAAATAAAGGGTAAAGGTAAAGCAAATATTGCAGTAAAAATGCTCACATTTGTAAATGGTCTAAACAAGTGTGCATGCGTTTCCAGAAAATGATGCCGACTCGATAAAATAACCTGACAATTTGTTTTTGCACTGCTTTAACAGTTGTGGGGTGTGTGTTTTTCATCATCTTCCCCCCCCCCCTCAAAGTTTCAGTGTTGTTAGGTATGATGCACAGAAGCAGGGTGAGAAAGCGATTTCATGCTCTATTTATTCAGATGAAGTTTGGAGGTTTGCTGATGAATACTGTCATGTAAACCCAAACAGAAACCCCAAGTCTTACAATGGTAAACAGAAAAGGTGTCTATTCCAGTTAGAGATTTTGTCACGAGTTTCACAAAATTGTTTAACTTGCCTTATGTAGTTCAGCATGTCGCTGCCTGGCTTGGGGAAAATAGTACTGTTACCAACATCTCTTCAACAGCGTTGGTAGCTGCATCAACTTAATCGTAAGGGTGTCGCCTACCCTGCTGACAGCAGAGCACAGAATAGGACCCAGTGGTGCCTCTTTCTATTCTGCCTCCCTCCCTCTTTTCTCTTGCTGGCTCTTGGGAATATCTTGCAAACCAATGCCCTGGGGGAAAGAACAAAGGTGGGAAGGAGGGGGATTTGGACAAGCCTTCCTGTCATGGCAATGACCAGCATGCTTTCATGTGTGTGCTTGCATACTCCAAAGGCAGGCTGGGAAGGAGTCTCCTTAGAGCTCTCTTCTTATCAGAATCAGTGTAGGGATAAATTATCCCTTAAAACAGAGAGGCTGTGGGCACATGCGTGTGGTAGTGCTAGTTTGGTTCTGGTATGTTACTGTAATTGAGAATGAAATATGAAATATTAATGATGAAGAATGCAACCATAGGAGTATTGCACATATTGGCTGTGATAGTCATTTCTGCTTTCAGGCAGTCATCAAAGGTGTTCTTCATTACAGTTATGGATCCTTCATGGCTGTTCAACTGTAGCAAATTGGTGTGGTTCATCTGGCAGCATTCTCATTCAGCAGACTGATAAGGAACCCAAACTTGACTCAGTTATTAGGGAAGACCTCAGACCAGAATTCCATATGGCCCTTGGTCCTTGGAAACTTTTCTCATGGCCAGTGAGAAGAGTGGTAGACTCCTAATCTGGGGAACCGGGTTCGCGTCTCCGCTCCTCCACATGCAGCTGCTGGGTGACCTTGGGCTAGTCACACTTCTTTGAAGTCTCTTAGCCCCACTCGCCTCACAGAGTGTTTGTTGTGGGGGAGGAAGGGAAAGGAGAGTGTTAGCCACTTTGAGACTCCTTCGGGTAGTGATAAAGCGGGATATCAAATCCAAACTCTTCTTCTTCTTCTTCATGGGACATTGAGGTTGGTGTAGTATTGAGTACTTCCCCTGAAGGACGCAGCTAGTCAGCATTTTCAGATGCTCACATAGCCTGTCAGGCTGATAAAGCATTTGTTCTGTGCCTATGGGAGCAAGGTGTCCTGGTCTTGACTCAAATCCCATGGGGTATGATGGAGCAAGGCAGCTAGGCAGGCTATCCAGTAGCTGCGGCACCAAAGGTACCGGTAATTCCAAGTGACCAACTTTCTCCAATGAAAGCTGAAGGCGAGCCACCAGTCAGTTTCCTTGCTTGAAAAATGAAATTTAGAGGCATCTGGCTTAAAGCCTTGTACTTTTTCATTCTGAGTCATTCCATGCACGTTGCCAAGCTGGCATGGGGCCATACGTGCCTGGCATGAAAGAGGCCAGTTCCTTGGGGAAGTGGGGTGCAGTCTCTGTGGGCATTGATTTGAAGGTCCTGACTTGGGGAACTCATAGTCAAGAGCCCTTGATCTGCTGGACTTAGGATTCACCATGGTCCTGGGGGCTGCATTGTCCTTCAATGGATTGGGCTGTCCCATCTATGTCAAAGTCTGAATCTGATTGCTCTGGGTGGGGTGGGGTCTTCACACACTCCTAGAATTTGTTTACAGCCTCCTCACTATCAATGTTGCCAATGAATTCCAAATCAATGTGTTCTCTTTCATTGTAGTTTGAATCCTTTATGTTGAAGTTTGGTGGCTTCCCCCAGTAGTTTCTGAGTGTTACTCTTTTCTAATGACATGTTTGGCCTATGTAAACAGCAGGAATACATTGCTGATGGTGAATGGAGTATATCATTTTAGAAGATGTGCAGGTAGATAAGCTCTTGATCGCATGGCTTTTCCAGGCTTACATTAATGGTGGGATGAAAGACATTATTGGTTCATGGTCTGACAAACCTTGTTCCTGTGAGTCCAGATGATGACATTCTAATAGGCTGTCAACAAGTAAATAAGAGGCACTGGGTGGTAGGACCTAAACCAACATTCTCCTAAAATTGCCAATTTTTTATGCTGGCATACTGTAGCAGCATACACAACAGTACCATGGATGAGAAAATACATGCTACTCTAATTTGAAAGAGTTGTGGGTAACGACAATTGGCAAAGCTCAATAGCTAGGTGTCATGTGACACCATGATAGACAAGCGTTTCATATGCTATTGTCTGTTGTAAAGGATGTATACATGTTTTATTTCCCCTTTAAATCAGTGCTGTGCTTTTCCTGGCCCCTTTAGTACATTTTAAAGGAAATAATAAGTGGCAAATAATACCCACTTGTACCCTTCACCGCAGACACAATACACATATTATTTTATATGTTGTTATCGCGGGTGGTGATAACCACAGAGCCTAGGGCTTGCCGATCAGAAGGTTGGCGGTTCGAATCCCCGTGACGGGATGAGCTCCCGTTGCTCGGTCCTGCTCCTGCCAACCTAGCAGTTTGAAAGCATGTCAAAGTGCAAGTAGATAAATAGGTACAGCTCCGGTGGAAGGTAAACAGCGTTTTCGTGCGCTGCTCTGGTTCGCCAGAAGCGGCTTAGTCATGCTGGCCACATGACCCAGTAGCTGTACGCCGGCTCCCTCGACCAGTAAAGCGAGATGAGCACCTCAACCCCAGAGTCGTCCGCGACTGGACCTAATGGTCAGGGGTCCCTTTACCTTTACCCGTATTTTTATTTGAGCTATATCTATGAGCAGAGTATTTGGTCCTCTTTTTCTTTAAATGCGGTGCAGGTGTCATGTTCCACATTGGTTGGTAGTTCTCCCAGAGTCAGTGATTTAACAAAAACACTCCACCTTACTGAATTATGCACACATACTGTACCTCATCTTGCTTACTTCTCCATGAAATGTCAGAAGTACCTCCTACCGTGCTGTATCTGCAACTCCCGCAATACTGATTAAATTTCTATATAATACAAAATTGCTGAGTCCTGTGAACCATAAATTATAAAATCTGCCTTCCACTTCGTAAGTCACTTCTTAAACGTGCATTTTCAGCTTAGGAGGGTCAAGTTATAATTTTGCATATAGCTAGAAAACACGTCCCTATGTTTTAATCTTAAGAAACCTGAATCATTTTAAACACTTTTTTTAAATGAAAGAAGTAAACAGAATAATGTTGTCACCTATTACTATATTCCAAGTCACCTGAGAGAGTGAAATAGCATTGCTGCATTCTAATACAGAGCCTCTAGCAAAAGAGAGGGTAGAGTATGAAGAATATGTACAGAAGAGGGTCCCTACTTAGATTCTATCTGTAGTGAAATATGCTCTATAGAACTGTAATCAGGAACTGAGCATTACAGTAGATATTACTGCACACTAGGAGATAAGTGTTAAAAGGGCTTGTGGTCATTTCACACATCAAATGATATGTGTGGTTTCTCTATCCCAGGTTGCACATTTTAAATCACATTCACCGCTAGTGACCTTTTGGCCCTCAAACAGTAAGAGCTTAATGTGAATAGTTCATTCCTGTTAATTTAAAGGCTGTGGTTGAAACTTACTCTGTAGAGAGTGCTCTGATTTTTTTTTTAATTAAGTAGTGGGAAAGAGGCTATAATAACTGGAACAGAATTTCCCCTCAATTTGTGCTGTTTGTTGTAGCACCATATTCTTCACATGAACAGTTAGTAGGGTAAACTTACTATCACCAAGACTTTTTGTGAGTTAAAGGCAAAGCCTGTCTTGACTTATGGGAAAACATAGCATATTTACAGTGCAACCCAATGCATGTCTACTCAAAAGTAAGCCTCATGAGTTCAATTGGACATGCTCCCCTGATAACAATGTACATATAGGAATGCCCACAGCCTTAGTGTTCAAATAACAGAATTACACTGAAGCTGTAATTACACTGAAGTTGTAAGTTGTAATCACAGAATGACTGAAGTTATGATGGGCTGTTGCAAAACACAGCAAAAGAATCAAGAAGTCACATTTTATTATATTAAATATACACCCTGCCTTTTCTCCTTTCCTGCATATTTTAGGAAAAAATTGCATACAGAAAATGTACATTAGGAGAAATCTGTGCTAAAATGCTACTGAATTTTCATGAGGATTACTTGGAATAATAATATTCACAAACTGGTTTTGAAATCTGGAAATCCAAACTTCAAACTGAGAGAAACCAAAACTGACGTATCTGCCCACCCCTGCCTTCCAGATATTGTTTTCTACGGGTCGCTATCTTGATGGGTGTGAGAATAATCACAGAGTTCTTATGTCAGTTAAATAAATGTCCATCAACTTATTGTCTTCCCTCTGGTGTCCCCCCACCCCCATCCTCCCACTTATGCACACCCCAATCCTTGGAAATGAGAATAGCGGAAAATAATTTATAGCGGTATTTTTCCATATATGGTGCTGTGATGTCAAAATCCCACACAGTTATTTCTTTCTCTGAAATCCTGAGTATTAAAGTTTATCAGTCTGATAAGAAAGGGCAGATGAATAAAGAGTTCCAGTGCTTTCAGCACCTTTTTGCTTTCTTGACCGCTGCTTCTTCTGCACACGCCTTCTCTGCCATTCAGTCTGATTGGTTGCGGCAACCTCATAATTTTATTTATCAGGCCATTGACAGTGCTGTGATGTCATCAAGTGAGTGTGCTGCAGCCAATCATATTGGATTGCAATTACGACCAAAAGAGAGTGAAGGTAGCAAAAACAACAAGAGAAAGAAGTAGTGGGGGGAAAGAAGCAGCCATCAAAGGAATGAAAGGTTGCTGACCAATATAGAAAGAGTATATGAATTTGTTCACAATAATAATATAAAATCACTAAAACTGGGGATGAGGGGCACCTTTTAACACACATATAGGCATGCTCTAAATAAATGCTATGGGGAAAAGATACAGTACTCTAATCACTGTATGAAGTAGCAAAAAAGAAGAAAAAGAAGTGTGCCTTCAGTTTCTATAGCTGATTCACCACCTTTGTGGCTCAGCAGAAATTGTCTTTAAAGAATGGTGTCTTTATGCCCAGACCTTTGATCCAAAGACCTTAACAAGAATTGAAATCCTGACTGCAGTTCTCAGCCTTGCTCCCAAGTGAAAACAATGCGTTTCTGTAAGCAAGATGATAGAAATCAGGGAGAGGAAGGAAATTGAAAGTATAAGGGAGCAGCAACTGCAGCAGACTTCTTTGTACCTTAATTTACCAAAAAACAGTTTTCCTCCCATTTTCCAACAGAGAGCTTATGCCTGCACAATTTGGAACAATGTTCATAATGGAACCTTTATGGAAATTACTTTAAATGCAATTTTATTTGCTGCATGGAAAGTACAGTGCAGTAGACCTTCATTTCACCTAAATTGTTTGAGGAGGCACCCAACCATCTCCATAATGAGAACTTCTTCCTCATGACTCCCCGAGGGGCAGTGGCCAATATACCCTGTATGAAAAGAAGCCATAGGATTTGGAAGTCCCAGCCTGAGGGTACCTTGAGTGGTGGAAGCAACTCAGCAGCAGTGAGCATAGAAGTGGGGAGTGAGAAATAATCTATAGGAAGTAGGACATAACTTGGAGAATAGTGGCAGGTGACTCCCATCCCAGGAGCAGGAAACAAACAAACAAATAGTATTTATTACATTTATATCCCACTTTTTCTCCAAGGAGCTCAAGGTGTTCACATTGTTCTTGAACTCCCCATTTTATCCTCACAACAACTCTATGAGGTAGGTTAGGCTGAATGGCAGTGAGCTTCATGACTGAGTGGGAATTTGAACCCTGGTCTCCCAGGGCCTCCTAATCCAATCCTCTAATCATTATACCACATGTTTCCAGGATAAGACAACATATGGAGAAAGAAATTAAGAAATATCCTCATTAAAAAGAAATCACACACCATTTAGAAAGGCATGAATATCTGAAATGAAAATTCTTCCAGGCTAAGGCCTGTTCTGTATTTTCATATCTCCCTCCGGTCCCACCCTTTTACATTCCTTACACAGCCACACCCTGACTCACTTCCCAGCGGATCCCCTCTGTCTGACACTTATTCTCAGCCCACCCAACATGCCATACAACCATCCCCTCCACTTACCTCGCACAACAGGTACTGAGCATGTGCAGAAGACACCCTTATGCAATTTTTGTGACAATGGCCACAAAAATGCATTTAAAATAAATAAATAAAAAGAACCCCTACAAATACATTTACACTAATCATGGGCAATGGCACATGCTAGACATTGACCTAATAAATGGCAGGGGAAACTGTTTTCAAAAGGCACTGTAGAAATGGAGAAACCATTGTCTGAAAAACTCCCACGCAAAGTCTATGGAAGAAAAATGCATACCACCTTTCATTGTCTCTCATTTCTACTCCAACTGAGCATGGGCCATCCTTAACCTTACCTCTCCTACACTGCAGAGTTTCAAATCAATCTGTGGAACCATTTTTGAACCATTTTCTAACTATAAGCCATAGAACCTATTTCCAATTTCTGATAATGGCAGAATGTGACTCAGCTGACACACCAGCAAAAGGCCACAGCTGTGACCTTATAATGGCCTCCCCCCAATGTCATAGTAAGCAGCAACTTTTGCTCATTCTGAAATGTTTCCAAGATTTGGGCCTATTTCCTTTTTAAAAAACAACAACAACAGAATGATGGCCAAACTTTATCAGCTTAGAGGTTACCAGGGCTAAATGGTCCATTTGTAAAACCAGGGTAGTTGTGGTTGTGCTAGTAAATCTGTTTCAGGATGGAGTGACCAGTCTATTTTGGAACAGAGCCTCCCATCCATCATCTTGTCCTCAATGTGACTGTCAAACAAAGGTAACTGCTGATCAGAGGCTCGCTCCTTTATCAGCTCTATGGCTTTGCTTTGGGTCCAGTGTTGTAGACATGCTCGTTCTGATACAAGAGTATGATTTGGAATATTCAGAGTTTGCTTTTAACACAGCAATGTATAGCAGATTAACTTGACAATTTGCTATCTGGACAGTTGGGCATTTCAAATAACTAAATGGATGATGGGAGGGACTGCACTGTACTCTAAAATAACAAGTTTTGGTAGCTGCAACTAGTGATCAAGAGCTGAAAGTTAATATATACATTGATTAATAAGGTTTATTGAAGCAATGTGGTCCAATTAAAAGGCACACACACAGTTTTAATTAAGACTGTAATCCTTAGGGGACTTTCATCCTTGTAAGCATGCATAGGATTGGGTTGTAAATGTGACAGAAGTAACTGAACCTGTTTTTAGAATCCTTGGACTGCTCTATGTGGGGCATTTTTAATTTAATACCATTGTTAGCTTGTAAGACTGTCTTCCTGACAAAAGTTGCTGTTCCTGCATAAAGACACTGGTAAATATCGCAACACGAATTTGACCCCATGAAAAAAAATCCAAAATCTTTTAAGGGCAGTACCTTTATTAGGCCAACCAAAATAACATGTGAGCTTTTAGCTTCTGCAGAACTCTTCGTTATCCTAGATGAAGGGGGAGAGAGAGAGAAATTGGCTGGTGTTCAAGCCATCTTTAGACTCTTACAAGATGCAGACACAGATAGCTTGAATACCAGCCAAAACCAAACCAAAAAAACCACCACCTTCCCTCTCTGACTCTTGTGCTTTTTACCATTTAGCTTGATATGAATTTTGGAGCTGGTTAGTATGCTATGTTTAGAACAGCAAAAATTGTTTTCCAGGCATTACCAGTATGCACTAAGATTAATGAAAATGCTATTGACTACCATAAAGATCCTGACTTTCTTCTTGTGTTGTGATTTGATATTTTAAGTGTTTTCTTTGCAATAATTTGTGAGGTTTTGTCCATGTGCTTTGTTTCTTTGATATACAGCTGAATTTGTATAATGCCAAGCAGCTATATTACAATAAATTAATTATGATGATAGCTTGGGCCACATTTCCTTTACAAACTAGCTTGGGATGCTAGCAAAAATCTCTAACACTAGTCTTTTTTTCTTTTCTAAAAAAAAGTCTTCTTCAAAGCATAGTTTTATTTACAGAAGCAAGCCAAGCTATGATCCTATTACTCATGCTAATTAGGAATTTTTTTGTAGTTATAAAAAGGATGTTTTTAAAAAAGAAAGAAAGAAATTGTGGCATTTGTTACATTTTGGTTCTAGGTATAGCCGAATATGGTATTTTGTGAGAGCTTATATTTCTCTGTGGGAAGGTGCAGATACATAAGGAACTTGTACCCAATGCCGGTGGTTCTCTCTGCACCCCTGGGACCTAAAGGGTGCTGATGCTGCTGAACCTCCCTGAATTAATTAGCCCTTAGTTCTTACTTTACAGTGAATACCCTCTCCTATGGGTTTCAGATCTGATTCCCCAGGCAGTGTCAGGCAGGCAACTATTTAGTTGAGCTTCTGTACCAGCTGGCAGCCAATGAGTCTCTACAGGGACTTAAGAACGGGAAAGCCAGCCAATCAAGCATGGTGTAATTTACATCTGATTGATGAAGATCTTAGAATCACAGAAACAATTAATTTGTACCAGGGCTCCTATGGGTCTAAAATTGAAAGATTTTGCCACTGGTACAAACATTAATTTTCATCTTGATCAATCTTCCGCCTTTTCATATGTCACATTTGTTCACGAGACACCTTTAGAATCATGCATGTTAAACAACGACTTGGGCAGCGTGTGTGTTTAAGGATTAAATAATCTAGTTAAGCAAATTAATTTACCAAACACATTTGTAGGTGGCTGAAGAGAACGCTTTAGCCAGTAAATGCAAACTTGATGTTGAAAATTTGTTTGTTATCCTCCCCAACATATAAAAAGCGCAAAAACAAGAATATATTAGGATGTCTCATATTAATCTTTAAAAGCTGCAGTAATTTTGAGTAAGAGTACTTTCATCTTAGTTATATAAGAGATGGTGTATTCAAGGCATTGGTTTAATATTTGTAACTATAATTTATCACCATTAGTCCTATGCGTTTTTACTGAGATCTTAAGACTGATTCAGCCCTGTTACTGATGCAGCACCATAGGACATAACAGAGTCTAGTTTCCTTCCTTCCTTCTTTTTTAGCACACAGAGTACTGGGTGAGGGGCAACCATTGAGAACATCTCAATCTTCCTGCAGCCTGAACCAAGTACCCAGGTGCTGTCATTAAGAGAGTGGTTGATCTCAGAGACCATAGTAACACAAAACAAAATCTTTTGGCTTCATACTAGACATCTTCCAAACAATCTGGGCATCTTGTATTGAAAGGGCACATGCTCCTAATCCCTGCCTACTGCTTCCTCACTTCAAATCACCCTACATTCCTGTATTATACCTCTTCATCATGCCCCACATTCTAACACATCGCTTGTGCCATCTAGGAAGACCATTACATGCCCTGACATCTCCATGTTTCCTAGCAGTATGGAACTAATAAGGCTATGCATTTCCTGATTGAAGAAGGGCAGACCATCATTAGAGGTGATTGCAAGGAGAAGGCAAAATAGGTTGTAAAGAGGAAGAAACCTTAAGAGTTGATAGTGAAGATAGTGGACAAGAAAGTTTTGTCTGGATGGCTTCTGCAAGAAGCAGAATGAGCGAAACTAGGTTTGGTTTGACAGGATAAAAAGAAATGCAATGGGAAAGAAGGGAGGCAAAAGATAAGAGGGAAATGGTAGATAATAAAATAAGAGAAAAAGAATCAATAGAAAGGAAGCAGAGTAGAGATAAAAGAAGAAATTAAAGCTGTGAAGGAGACGACAAAGGGGAAAAGGGGGAATGCAAACAATTGGGAATGAGACATTAGAGTGAAGGCACCATGGTATTTTAATTTAGCCCCAGGATGGATAATAGCTTCTTTTTTCACAAATGGTTCCTGAAATATGAGCAATCCTAAATGATGGGAGTGAAATGGTGGACCGTCCACCATTAGCAAAGCTCTGATGGTTCACACTGATCATGGCGGGTGGTGTCCCTTCAACATTTTCTCTCCCTCTATCTCTCTCTGGAGCAGGTGCTTGTGGGTCTGCATCTTTTAAAATCCCCCTAACCCCTGGGAGGAGGGAGAATTAACTACACCAGGTCCATGCTGGTAAAGGTAATAGGGAAATGTGGTGTCCATCAGAGGAATAAAGATGCTTTGGATCTAGCAGATCCAGGACTTCCCCGACCTCTTAAACAGCTCGTTTTTGAAATTACCACCAGATACTGCTTTATAGCTCAAGGACTCCATTCCCTCATTTTGGTCTGTTGACCAGAACAGCTTCTGCAAAGCCATGTCCTCAGGCATCAGGTAGAAGGAAGAAATAAATTACTGTCTCTGGAAACCCTAGTTCCAGAGTACAAGCTTACTTTCATTGTCTCCAGAACTCTAAGCCAATTACAGCTGGTCAAATCAGGAATGACATTGTAAATTAGAGTGGGTAACGGCATTCTTTTCTTTTTTTTTCGGCTGAGAAAGCATTTAGTAGTATTGAAATTGGAACAGAATGGCTAGGTGACCCCCTTCTGAAGGTGTTGCCTAGGTGACTGATGGACGATGCACTTCGAAACTGTCAAAACGGAATTTTGGGAACTGCAAAATGGCAGTATCTATGCCAAGCAGGCCAGATTAATCACAACTCAACAAAAATACCATTAGTCCTCATTGAAACTCCATCAAACAAAATCTAAATTGGACATACAACATATTAATGGCAATTTTTGTTTACATATTTTTATCTCTATCATCTATGCCCATAAGAGCCATTCAATCAATTTTTCACTAAGTACTTTTCAAAATATAATTACTCTTATGGGCAGATCTATGAACAGCCGTGCCATCCACACTATAGTTCACTAATTGCACTTCTGGGCCATTATAATGAATTATTCGTCCACGTTCTTTAAGAAGATCAGTTAAAGCTAATCACTTCCATCACATATATCACTTCTGAGAGATCCATCCATAGCAGCCTTTTCATTTACAGCTTCATTTCTTTTTAATTTTCTAGCATTCCAGGATATGACCATAAATACATATATCACAATCTCTTAGCATAGTAGATTTAGTAACTAGGAAGGAAGAGAGTGTATAGATTAACCAATAAGACATGTACAGCTACATATTGGAATAATATTTTTCACTGACTTGCATGAGCATTGGACTTAATGTGTGAGGACTGGTTGCCTTACTATGTGAATTAATATGGTTTGTGTGGCAACAGGTCTTGAAAACCCAGTTTCCTCTAGATGAGCAGTTTCCAAGTAGAAATTGTGGCATGACATATCACTGGTATAAACCCACTGATCTTAATGAAACCACACCTTCCATCTACCTGCCATGCTAGGAGAAGGTATGGATCATCAGTATTTTCTCTTTCCATTTCAGTTGTAGACTAAAATGATCAACTCAGTGGTAATCACCAGGCTAGCAGCACTGGTACATATTCATGGGCACATGGACAAAATGCTTTGTCCATGCATTTCGGTCTGGTGCTCCCGACCATACCAAGAAACAGACAAAGCTGCAAGAGTGTGTGTGACTACCATTTTTGCCCAGCATACCTTCTCCAAGCACACAAGCGGAGGATTAGTGCATTCTCCATTTGCCTTGTGCAAGTGGATTGGGCCTAGAAAGAGCGGTCAAGTGAATGGACAGTGGTGACAGGGACAAAGAAGAAGGCTGGCTGACTCAGAGAGAAGGTCCCACTAAGGACATCTTATCCAAGGGCCTCTTTCAAAACAGAACTGACACTGCACCTGATGCCATTTTGTGAATGCCTCAAATTTTCAGGAGCAGCTTCCTGCTTCTGGATGTCACAAATTTAATAAAGAAAGAACGAAAGAAAGAAAGAACTTAATGGAAGAGGTGGAAATACTGTATTTAGCCCTTTTGATCCTAGCCTATGTTAAAATAATATTTAGTGCTGAAGACTTGTGGTAAGAGAATGGGGGAAACAATTTGAGGCCAAAGTAGTAGTAACTAAGGAATGTAAGTGTTGTGGAATACTAACACGGTCACTACAGATGAGCAAGAAGCATCCAGTGGTACCTCGGGTTACAAACACTTTGGGTTACAGACTGTGTTAACCTAGAAGTAATACCTCAGGTTAAGAACTTTACCTCAGGATGTGAATAGAAATCGTACGGCAGCAGCAGGAGGCCCCATTAGCTAAAGTGGTACCTCAGGTTAAGAACGGTTTCAGGTTAAGAACGGACCTCCGGAACGAATTAAGTTCGTAACCAGAGGTACCACTGTATTTTGTTAGTTGTAAAATCAGAACAAATGCAGAGTATGTGTATTCCTTGGTTCAACCTTTGGACCATTAAATCAATGGTGTGCTCATCTGAGTTTGCTTGGATTAATTTTGGATTTCATATTTGCTTTCATCCCACCTTTTCTTGATTCTTTCCCATTTCCATTCTAAACTGCATACCATTATCACTTCTTAGTTCTCATCTCCCATTTTCTGCTTAGAATTATCACTCTGGTTCCAAAATGTGCCTCTTTATCCTTTGCCCCTACTAATTGGCTTTATTTATTACTTTAGGCCCCATCTTGTACTTCATGCACACTGTCAAGTTTTATCAATGCATCTCTCCTTGTTACACTCTCTTTGTTTCTCTTTCTTCTCCCAGTTTGAGAAGCGAACTTTTCAGGAAACCTGCAACCCTCAATGAAATTAAAAGATGTGGCACATTTGTGTCTGGATTGTATTGGCTCTATCACTCTCCAGTAAGCCATACAACAGGCTGCCACATCGTCCTCATGGTACCCTGACCACTCACAGATATGCAAGAGTATCCTTATCTGCTTCCATGAAATTTTGGAAGGCTTAACATTTTGTAAGGTTACCGTAGCCACATTTGCTGAAGAAACTTAAAAGTATTATTCAGAATTCCTTATTTAAACTGATAATGCAACATTATCTCCCACCCACTGAAAGAAGCTTTTAAAATAAATATTCATTTTATGAAATGATTTCTGTTCTGCATACTGTATATCAATCAGCTAGGGTTTGAATACAAATAATAATTCTTTATAATTTTCATTTATAATTACTAGCCTGGTGGCTGTAAAAAAATAATCTTTGCAGTGCAAATGATAAATAAAATATAGGCTTTCCTACTTGAAATCAATATGATAAGTTTATTTCATACAAATACACATAGAAAGTTCTCATGACAGTCTGAAAAAATATAGAATTGCCTGGAGAGGGTATGAGTTTATTGAATTTTCTCACTTTACTGTTTCATAGACTGTATCCTAACCAGATGGTATAATCTGATTGCATCAACTTAGAAGTATATAGGATTTTATTTTAATGTTAAAAAGGTCACTGGCTTGGGATCTTAATTTCTTTCTGTCTTCTATACTGCACTAGGATTACAGTACTGAAGGTAATGTAAGATAACTTTAATAAAAAAGAAGTTGAGTTTTATAGACTTAAATTTACTTATTCATTGCCTACATATACAGTTAAATTCTGTAGGTGCTTTTTAAGTAACTACCGAAGCAATATATATCTTATTGAATGATGGGTGAAATTTGTATTAATGTAGTTGATGTGGGTATAAGATTTCTGCAAAAGCATTTTACAGTATTCAATGTTACATTTCCCTCTCCTTCCCTCTCCCTCTCTCTAAGCGAAAAAACACACACATTTCAGACTCCCCCCCCCCGTTTATTCTAGAAGTGAACATTATTTGACATGTTCTGCTAACTTTTAATCAGATTCATTTTACCCTTTCATTCACAAAAAGTATACCCTAACCTTCACCTATAAAATAGTTTACTTTAAAAAACCCCAGTGACAAAGTAAATTTAAAATTAAGCAATCAAGACACTGAATCTATAGTGCAGAAAAGGCAGCCAATAAAACTGCAGAATAAATTGCAAATGGAAAACACTTTTTCTTGTGCAGTGTTGGACAACTCCTGCTTGTCAATCTGCCCTACCCACAGCTGCTCCGCACTAAAAAAGCCACAATACCTGAGGGTTGGGAACCTTCTGGAACAGTACAGAATATGCCAAAGAAGCTGAAATGGGGCGGGTGGGAGAGTAATGAAATCGGGTGCCTTATGCACATGGAAGGTTCCTCCCCCCCCCCACTAGCACAGAACCAGTAGTGAATATAACCCTTTGTAAAAGCAGAAGTCTCAGCTTGCTCTCTACAAGTTATAGCTGAAGTGGTTGATGGGGTTCCCATAGCAAAGAGTGCAACAGAGACAAAGGACAATCCCTTGTAACTTGCATGGTTTCAGCCTCTAAGACTATACAGAACATAATCTTAATGGCTTGCCTCATAATATAGAGAGGTACACATCTAAGAGAAGTTCTATCTCTTTTGTTTAGAAGTAAAAGTATAATTTGGAATGTAGTGGCAAAGAAGATGTAGTTTTTGGTTGGTTCAGTTTCAGGCAAGGCTTTTTAAGTACTGTACGTACTGGTGACAAAGTCAAACCAACCTCAGATTTGTACTGATCTGCTAGCTGGATGCTTCGTGTCATTGTTGCCCAAATTTGGGGGTTATCCCCGAGTCTGTCATATTAGACAGAAGAGCAAAAGAGATTTACATCACCGAAGGAGGATGAAGTTTACAGTCATTTTCTGTAATACAATTGGGCTTATTCAGTGCTTCTGCTATAGAAGCGGTTCTACAATAATAATGCTACTATTATAATACAATTTCTGTAATAATAGCACTTCTGTTATAAAATATCATTATTATAGAAATGCTATTATAAAGCAAGCATGGTTGTTTAGTATTTCTTCTGCAATAAAGGTGCTAAAAAGTCTGTGTGTGTTATAGAAAATTATTGCAAATTTTTCTTGTCTGGCACTGAAGATTTTTCATTCTGAATCTTGTCTGCTGCAGCCCCTGAAAAGCCGCTCTCATACTTCACTGTGATGTTTCTTTGAATTACAGTAAACATTGTGCATTTATAGCAGGAAATTATTGGACAGGCAAAAGGCAAAGCCCCCACCCAGCCCTATTCACTCTCTGCTTATCTTAATTCACCCTCTCTTTGAAAATATATTTCATATTGGAAACATTTGCATAGGTTTATCACATTTGCATAGTTCACCGTTAGTGCTTGGAAGGGGAAAAATAAAACAAAAGATCTCATCTTTCCGTACTATTTTGGTTCTGTGTGAGCAGCATCCCCTTTAATGGATTCTAGTGACATTACTTTATTCATACATCTACTTGTAATTATTCAGCAGTGACAGCAGAAGAAGCAGGGAAAGCCACAGAATACTTGGAAGACCTGATCTAGCAAGAGTGATCTGTGTGGAAAAAATAGGTCTCTGGGTCACCTTTAACATGGGTCCTATGAATGCAAAGGAGGCTGCCATATGTGCTGAGGACAAATATCCCATGTCAGATTTGAGCTATACCCATCATACCTAACATTTTCTTTTAGTAAGTACCCCCAAGGCCAGGCTTCCTCAAACTCGGCCCTCCAGATGTTTTGAGACTACAATTTCCATCATCCCTGACCACTGGTCCTGCTAGCTAGGGATCATGGGAGTTGTAGGCCAAAAACATCTGGAGGGCCGAGTTTGAGGAAGCCTGCCCAAGGCATTAGTAGGTGAAAGGCACTTCTCCAACCACATTTCATTGGCAAACAGGTTGGCAGGTTCCTTATTTTGGTGTTCTTAGGACCTGACCTATGCACCCATATCCACTGTTCCCCTATTCTGGGGGGGGGGGTACATTTCCCTTTTATCATCACGCACTGGCAGTGAGAGATCTCACTTGGGGTGGTTTTGCCCAGGGTAGTAGGAGGGAGGTGTTTCCTTCTCTGCCTACACTGGTTCCACCTGCCCATACTGTGAGAGTCTGGCTATCTTGCTGCAGATCCTCACACTGTACTCAATAAATATAACCTTAAAGCAAAAGTCTTGTCTTTCAAAACACCATTCTGGGAGTGCAGGCAACTAAAAGTGCCCAATGCAACCACAACTCTATAATTGTGCACTAAAGTCTCTCATCCCCTGAACTCTACATGGAAGGTGGAAGGGAGAAGCTTATGAGTTGCAGAATGAGATGTGGTCTGGGGACTGCTCTGTCTTTAAACCATAACCCAGTTGTGTGTTGAGGACGCCAAGTCACCCCCCAAAATAATTCACACTTCAGACATTATTTTTGTTTGGTTTTTGGGCAAGAACAATTTAGGGCCACAACTTTATTTAAATACAAATCACGTGAGTGGTTGCGTAGGCATTGGTTCTTCCATGTCCCTCCTAGGGGACAGAGCTGCCATTGGCAGGTATTAAGGAAACCCTTTAAACTGAGGGGAGTTAACAGAGTCTGGGGGCACCGTCCTCCCTCCCCCCAGGGGTCCCAAGGGGCTCAAGCATGGCCCTGCATTCCCGAATCGGGATCGGACAAACTTATAGAGCCCCTTGGGTTCCTTTACCGGAACTCCTAACTCCATCATCGGTTTTAGGGCGACCACACCCATCCGCCGATGAATCATTGGTTTTAGGGCGACCACACCCATCCACCAATGAATCAATGAACCAATGCCTAACCGCCACAAGAGCGCCAGCTCACCGCCAACCACTCACAAACCCAGCCAGGCCTGTAAGGCCCGAAAAACAGACTGCAACCAAAAATCATTTCCTCCTGGGGAAAGATGCACCCCATCCTGACGGAACAAAGAGGTTACTGCAGAAAAAATGTTAGGGTGAGCTATAACCAACCCGCCCAGGGCAAGGACCGTTCGGACGGCCGCACCATTGGTGCGCCTCCGGGCTTTCTCAACGGCTGCCTGAGAGCGAGCACCCCTCCAGTTGCGCCGTTGCAGGAGATGCGACCAAAATAACTGAACCCGTGGCAATTTAGATGCAAGCTCCCGTAAATCAGCCTGGATTCGCAGGCGCAAAGACTGGCAATCAGTGGCCGGCAAAACGTTTTCACCCAATTGAACCACAATGGCCTGGGGGGAACCCCTCAAAAACACCTGCTCACGAATTAGAGGAAGCAGTGCACCCCACAACATCCCCCTTTTGCCCAACCAAGTTAAATGCACATGGGGCGGAAGCCCAAGGTTGGACCCCAGTCCTGCTTCTCTGGCTCTGTCGCCGGCCCAATACACAATGCTGTGACCGACGATCCAAATGTGCACAGGAGCAGGACCTGAAATTAAAGAAAAACAAACAGGGTGAGAATCACTTCCGTGGCCTGACGTAAGACTTATAAGCGTCAGACTTCCAGCGGCCCATGTCCTATATCCACCGACAGTCCCCCAAAGGGCTGCTGTCGTCGTCGCGCCAATACGGAAGGAATGTGGGGCAAAATTAGAAGCAGGAAATCCGCAGGCCCGATGGCCTTGCGCATGACCTTTGTGAACTGCTGACGCGTCAGGGGCAGGCCGTCACGATGAACCAGAAACGGCCCAGGCCCCGCAGGGCGCAACTCTAAGAATCTAGCCGCATCCTTTATGGGGCAAGCGCCCGAAGCCCCCGTGGCAGGCAATCTCAGGACCGCCCCCCTGCCCTGCTGATCGGTCTTCGAGCTACGGACAGTAAGGGTTACCTCCGCGGCGGAAATGGCCACATGGTCTCGACCAGCCGTTCAACGTCTAACGGACTAAGAAATTGGAGCAAGGGTCTTCATCAAAAAGGATTTTGAAAAGAAAGAGATAGCAGACACCTGCAATCTGAGTGTCCTGGGGGCACGACCCTGCTGAAAAAGTTGCGCCAAGTATTTGAGGACCTGAGCTGAGGAAGGAAGTGAGCTAGGATGACCTGCCCCGAGCTGACTAACAAAGACTACAAAGTCGGCCCAGGCCTTCTTGTAGGAACGAAAAGTGGTTTTCCGTGCTGGCTCCAACCCAAATTTCTGAACCCAGTGTACAAAATTGCCAAGGAATGTGCGGCAGAAAGGATATGCCCTCAAACCTTGACCAGCAGGCAAGTCTTGGCTTGCGGCCGATAATGCATAGGAGGTCAAAATGACCTGCTCACTGCCCGGTGTCCTCGGAGGTTGGAGCCAACACCAACTTTCCAAGGCTCTGCTCATGACATCCTTTGCGCAAAAGGTCTCTGGAGATCAGGTTTTTACCAAAAAAGGAAGTTGCAGCGAACTAGATTGTGATGATTTTTTAGTGGCACGTCCGGACTGGAGCAGGCGAGCCAAATACTGCAGCGCCTACTCAGAGGATGGGGGCAAATCCCTCTGAATGGCTGATGACTGCCAGCAAACAACCAAGAAATCAGTGTAAACCTTCCCATAAGATCCAAAAGCGGAAGAGGGAATGGAAGCTGCTACTCCCTGTAATAAATTAATTGTTGCTAAAGTGCCACAGGAGCTCCAGAAAAGTCCGGCTATGGCTAGGCGTTCAAAGCCCAGGACCTGAAGCTCTCAATCTGAAAATATGGGATAGAGCATCAGCGGAAACCTTAGATGAACACGCGCTAAAACAAACAGAAAAACACAATATTAAACCATAAGCAGTGCAGCTGGAAAATGCGTAAAAGGGGGTGGAGACTCAACCGAATGTGAGGACCAATTTTGCCAAAAGGCTCAACAATACCTGGTCACCAAACCAACGTAGATCCGGCATACACTGAACTCCACAGTCCAAATGCACACTGTTACTACAATGGGGAAACTCAAGAAAGTTAGGTCACATGATAGCCTCGCCATATCAGACTCGAGGCCAAGGCTTTGCGCACCATCAGTCCTTAAAATAAAACCCTGGGCCAAGATGCAGTAGCATCAGAATGAACCTGAAACACTGTGCAGATTCAAGGTACCCCGCCACGGTGAACTACTGTTGCATTTGCTCAGGATTTTTGCACCTACCGCATGAGATCTGTCTTCCCTCACTTGGTAAGGGAACACAAAGGTAAGGGGACCTTGGGCCGCACACAGCATGGCCAAGCTGAACGGAGGGGCGGCCTGGGGCAACCACTTTGCTCACGGAATTGTATGTCCTGGCAAGATTGGATCTGATGAAGCATCATTGCATTTTAACGCTCTGTTGGAAGCCACCCAGATTGGCCGGGGAAAAACCAGCCCGATGGGCGGGTATAAATTATTATTATTATTATCATTATCATTAAGGTAAAGGTAAAGGGACCCCTGACCATTAGGTCCAGTCGTGTCCGACTCTGGGGTTGCGGCGCTCATCTCGCTTTATTGGCAGAGAGCCGGCGTACAGCTTCCGGGTCATGTGGCCAGCATGACTAAGCCGCTTCTGGCGAACCAGAGCAGCGCACGGAAACGCCGTTTACCTTCCCGCCAGAGCGGTTCCTATTTATCTACTTGCACTTTGACGTGCTTTCGAACTGCTATTATTACTTAAAAAACTAGAGGGTGAACGGCAATAACCTCAACACCGATTCAAAAATGCCTTTTAGACCACCAGGCCCCTCTTCTGGTTTGCTTCTTTGTTTGTTTCCGTGTTTTTTTTGTTTGTTTGTTTGTTTGTTTGTTTTTGAAAACCTTAACCACCTGAACCTAGGACGTGCATTTCAATGAATAAAGTTCAGAC
Organism: Darevskia mixta; assembly: GCA_034641385.1. Taxonomy (NCBI): domain Eukaryota; kingdom Metazoa; phylum Chordata; class Lepidosauria; order Squamata; family Lacertidae; genus Darevskia; species Darevskia mixta. The sequence goes on from JAWWNH010000023.1 coordinate 7,996,980, forward strand.
GGGATGGCATCATTCACGGGGGGCCTTAGGGATGCAATAAATCATGGATCAGACAGCAATCTCATGGGGCTTACTTAAGGACAAATCCCAAATGGCACGGGAATCCAAATTTATGGGGGGACCCTTCCCACCAGTGCAAAACAGCTGACCAATCTGTATAACCTTCCAGCCAGGCATCGATTGAGATAATTTCATGGGAGAATGGGCGAGAGGTATAGGATTGTTGCTTGTCAGCCCCAGCCCTGCTTGGACAGGGGGCGTTTTGGGTTGCTACTGTGGGCCCCCTTCCCCCCCGAAAAGGGGGGGTGCCTGCCTAGACAGCAAGCATTAAAAAGTATGTGCAACTATTCACCAGGGGAGTCACGGAATCAAGGAACAGACAAGCTGGAAGGGATCCTGAACGTCATTTTGACCAACTTCCATGCATCGCAACAAGTGGTTCCCCTCCAATTTGGACCGCACCAGAGCCTGCTTAACTTTGCAAGCATGCCAGCATTTTTACTGCTGCACCACCAAGAGGTGCTCCCGTCATGGCGAATCGCCCCTTGGGCCGAAGTACCTGGGAGAGGCCGTCGAAAAAGAAGAGTCTCCCAGGCTCCTTTTGGCCCGCTTTCAGGCACGTCTCTTGTGGCAACGCTTTCCGCCTGAAGACGTTCTCGCTGGCACTGGTAGGCCGGCCTCCGCAGAGGACTCAGGCGCAGGATCCTGCAGCAAAATACCTGGGAGAAGCTGAGGAGAAGGAACAGGTGAGATACCAACCCCAGAAGAAGGCCCGGGTAAGGACTGAGAAGACCTCCCGGACCGGGTGGGGGCCTTTTACTGCCCCCTCCTCCTAGCTGCCCGCTGAGCTGCGGAGAGGAACAAACTGGACTCCGTGAAAATTGGGAAACAGAAATTATAACCCCTGAATTGGGGGCTCCTCCTCCACGCTGGATGCCACCATCTCAGGAGATGAAGCCCCAACTGGAGGCAGTGGCCCTGCTTGAGCACTGGTTTGATGGGCAAAGCATTGAAGGAGACCATCCATTCCGGATGCAGAGTGAGACAACGCTACAGAATCACCAGCCAAATTTGCTATGAAGGATTTTATACGGCCCACAGTACAACTAGGATTGGGCAAATGAAGTGACTGGGGTGGCCCCTAATAGCCCTCTTTGCTGGGATAGAGGAATAAGGCTGTGCAGAAGCCTTCTATGGAGCCATTCTAGCTGCGTGCACATAAAAGGAATCAAGCAATTCAATCACAGACCAAGCCGCTGAACTATTAAACCCTTGGCATATCAGATCCTGTCCAAATTGCCTTGATTATTCAAATTTATTTATAGAACAATAAGCCCCCCCGACCAGTAAGGCTGTAATGGCTACACGGCCCAGCCATTTGCAGTATACCATGGACCACTAGGCCTATTAAGGCAAAGCCCAATTCCAGTGAAATAACAGCCTCGAGGTGGCCCGCCGCCTGCCCAGGTGCCCCTGCTTGCCCTCTTTGAGGGAAGCACCCTCTCAAGAAACACCAAGTTCTTAGGGGGGAGGGAAATTAAATCACAAATGGGCTGCCTTCGGGCAGGAGATATAGAAACATGACAAGCCGCACCCACAGGTTAAAGAACATTTTCTTTAAACCCATGGGCCGAGAGGCTGCTGAATGAAAGACAAACATTGCAGCTGACGTTAGGGATTGGTGGTAGAACAACAGCACACAGAGTGTGCAAGGACTGAGAGATTGGGGGGGAGCAGGGCTCTTATCAGTCTCACTGTAAACATGTGGTACAGTGACAATAAAGTATTTCTATTTCTATACTACCTACCCAGCAATAGAATAATACCAGTAAAGAATGCTAAGTAAAATAGACATCTAAAATTGCGACTGTCACTATCAGGGCAAAACATACTTGAAGAAATTAACTTTGTTCAGAAACAGCATAGCTAAAGAGCATAGACAGAGTGCTCATAGTTCTATGAGGCACAGAGTCAGGGGCTCCACTCTGTCTGCCTAAGAGATACATTTGCAACAGCAGCACAGACGTTCAGGCACACGCACACACTGAGCTACTGAGCCTGCAAACAAACGGATACATTTTCATAGAGTAGGAGGCTGAGGCTTGAATAAATATGTGCAGGCCGAGCAGGCCTCCCTGATTCTGCTCTTAAGAATCTTAGTCTCATGATGGGGCCCACACAAAATGAGACAGAAACAGCCCACAACAGTGATCACGTCAAAATGCTAGGAGGCACACTCGAAATAGCAACAGGTACAGTGACAATAAATTATTTCTATTTTTTATTTACTATTCTACACACCCAAAATAAAGCCAGCCTTCGGGAATACTAATTAAAGTGATTCCAACCAGTCTGGAACAGCCCTGACCAACCCCACCATTATAAAAACGGGAGAAATGGGGGAAAGCCTTAGTGCAAAGGAAAGCCCCTAACGGGGGCTCTACACACAGGCAGCGCTCACAGGCACAGGGAGAATCTTCCCCAAGGGTAGGGGTGGGGAGGGGTGGGGTGGGAAATCAAACAGGGAAAAGGGGGCTTAAAGTAATTAAGGGATTGGAGGGGACTAGAAAGAAGGGGGAAAATAGAGAAATTTAACCAGACAATGATAAGATCGCTCCACTGTGCTCCAGGCAGTCTGAGTGGTCCAGGTGAATCTGGAACACGCAGCCAAGAGGCTGACCCACAGATGCGCAGGGGTTATATATGACCTGGGTTGTCAATCACCAAAATTGCTACATCCAATTTTCCCCAGCAACACCTAGCCCCCTCCCATCTGTGGCCATTGACTACTCCTCCCTCAACAACCAGAGGGAGGAGGGGGAGGTGCTTTCCTGTCCCAACCACAACACGTGCTCACCCTATAGGTGAACTCGATTTGTAGCAAAATAGCGAGTTGTGGCAGTGAATGTGTTTCATTTCCTAAACTAGTAATGCTTTCCATAAGCTAAAGATACAGCTCTTCTCTCTCCCCCCTCCCCCACGCCTTTACAGGCATTCTTAATGTAGTCAAAGACCTGTAGAATCATGTAATTACCACTGATACATGAATTAATGATGTGTGCCCATAATTTTACTTTCTTGGAGAGGGCTGATCACTTCTTTCTTGCTGAGGAATGAGTAATCAATCACGTCTTTCATGTGAGATTATCAAGTCCAATAAAATATTATTGCTCTCTTGGGATCAAAGTTAGAGCATGTAGGTCTGAAGAGTTTGAAACATGGCTAGCACTTCTGTGATTTATCCACAATTGTAAATATTTTATTATCTACTGACGACTCTTTAACACTATATATTTGTATTTTAAAATTACATAAACTGGTTCAGAACCCACACTTGGTTAGTAATGAATTTCTTTGTGGATGGCCTTTCATGGACAATTACCTTCTCCATGGCCTGAACTATATTCGTGGTAATTAAATTATTGCAGTAACTCTGATCTTATTGTTTTTGCCTTCAGTGTAACATTATTCTTGTGGTCTGGCAGAAGCTGATCAAATGTCAGTTTCTTGACTGTTGAGTTTAGGCAAAGTGTTGAAACTCCCTCTTGTATCTCTCGAAAATCTTGAATCTCTGCAGGGAGTTAAGGAAGAGTTCTTTCATTTCTTCCACACTGCCTTGTCATACATTAAAATCTGTGATGTGTTGCTTTTAAAGAGGCCCTTCAACCTATATTTGGTGAATGGGTTTGATAAATGCATCTCTGGTTCTTGATATCCTTCTTTGTCTTTTTGTCGCAAGGGTTGCACTGCACTTTGTGATCCTTGTGTTGTTGAAATATGGCAAATATTTTAGCATTTAAGTCTAAATATATGTGCATTTTTTTTAGTCAAAGGGGCTTTTGTGTTTATTGATTTTTAGGACTTAATACAAGGAAGCTATAAATGAATTGCCTGCCTGAAAGCCACTTTATACAATCCAAGTAAGCAAGAAATAACACTTTTTTCAGGCAAATAATGTGGCCTCTCAAGCTTCCCTTTTAGTATAACACTGAACACTGGGATTTTACTGACTTCCTACCCCTAGGATTTAGCTCCTGAGTTTCAAGTTCTTATGAATTTAGCTCGAAGCACACAGAGACCTTATGGTGTCCGTATTAGTTGGAGCTGTTTTAATTAAATTGTTAAACAAATTGGTGTTCACCTATCCTCTCTTTGCACATCTGCTTAACATTTGTTGATGCTTCAGTCAAGTGTGGAAGACCTGGACCTGAGAGGCCTGGGTTCAAATGTTGACTGAGTTATGAACTCACTGAGGTGCTTGGAGGTTTCATGGCATGTACAATGGGCGCAAGGAACACCTCCTCAAAAGGTGTGGGGAATGAGCCGGATAGATTATAAATGTCTTTAAATACTTTATATTATATAGCAAATATAACTAAAGTGTTGTGCCTGTTCAGCAAAGAGTGAAGCCATGACAGATGCCCTGATGACTCTCAAATGTATTTCCCAAAATCTGACCTTTCACTTTGTGCTCAATTCAACATCTCTAATGTTTTTGCTGACATTTCCCTCTGGATGTTTCAATGACATGTCAAACTGAATGCTGTGCAGATGGACCCCCTGATCTTAAACTCACCAACTTCACACACTTTTTTGTCACTGTCAGAGTTTCTGTTTATCTCCCCTCCTACTCATAGTATTTTGCTCCTCAAGACTCCCCTACTCTTCTCTTTGCATTTTCAGCTTGATTCCTTATTTCATGGATTGAAGGAACCCATATCTTGCCATTACATCAGAACCAGCAATTTATGGCTTCTCCTTGCCCTCTGAGGCAGGAATGCAGGCCTGCTACAATCCTGGTTTGAAGGGAAGAAGTTTGCTAGTTCAAACCATTGAAGTAACTCAGTAGAATGCACAAGGAGCTATGGAAGGAGTGAGTGTGCAAGCACAGGACTTGTTCCTGTGAAAGTTTGCTTTTATTGCAGCTCTATTTATAAAGCAGGGCATTGTATTATAATAAAAAGTAACCACGACAAATGCTCTTGAAGCACAATGTTCTGATTTGTTTAACTTTGTGGTTTTAGAGTGGGGATTTACATTTTGCTGAGATCTTGTCCCCTCCCTAACTGAAGTGCGGTTGACATTCCCCATAAGCGAAATCTGAAAGGGTACCCATGGTGTGCAGCAAGCAGGAGAGGCAGTGGCAGAACTTTTGTTAACTGCAGGATCTTTGGGTGTTCTCTGAAAGTCGTTGTGAGAGATAATGGCTTAGACTTAAAACATGTTAAGTGAAGGAAGTTCATGGAAGGAGTTTCCTGACCCCTCTTCCCTCTTGGAGTCACATGACACCTGCTCCAAAGGATTACCATGCCCCTCTGAATTATGTGGGATAGGGTGTGGGGAGATGCAAGAACAGGGAGAAAAGAATCAATTTAAACTAGGTGATCTTGGGTGATTCCTTCCTATCCCAGCTGCAATAAATGTTCTGTTCCACATTGTTCAGGGACTCCCTCCCCCATGACCTCCAGGAAGGTTTTTTGAGGCTGTAGTGGGGACAAGAGATCAGGAGACTTTCCATCTGTGATGATAATAATCTGTGAACTTCCTTCACTTAGCTTATTTTAGGATCCCTGTCAGTATCTTAATCCTTTTATAATGCTTTCCTTGATATACAATGCAGAAAGGAGAAGCCAGCTTAGGAGCGAGCTATGTAAGGTGATACCATGCTGAGTGTGTACCATGATGCAACAGATGCTACAGAAGGCCCTTTCTGAAGTGTGTGGTAGCTTTTGAGACATCATGGGATTGAACAGAACGCTGCCCAAAAGTCTTAATGATGTCACTCAAGATGTCCCTGTAGGGATGATGGAAGATCAAATCAGCACAAAGCCTAGAGTGGAAAGAATACCAGGTTTGCTTGAACTCTGATGTCTCAGTAATAGCAGATCTTGTGCACAGTTTGAATTAGAAATTCCTTGTGCACACATTTTTGGCTCATTTTTTTCTGAGCATGGTGCTCCCTATTATACAAAGAGGTGTGAAGTTAGAACCATAACAGGGGTTTATGGAAATACAACTTTGCTTACAACACCACCCAAAAGCAACTGCAAAGCCACTTTCTTTGATGCCATGCGAATCCATGGGAATTTACTAAAACCAAACATGACATTCCCTTCACGAGTGCACCTTTCTGCATGGTGAGGAGTACCGTGTTGGGAGAAAGCGTGGCCTAAATGCATTTCCAAAGCTTCCCTGAGACAGTTGCCCCTGGCCTCTGTAATTCCTAGACTGTTAACATCCAGTTACTGTAGTTTTGTACAGGGCTGCCTACAGGCAAGCCGAGTTATGCCTAACTGTTTGACAAATCTTTGCTTGATAAATAGGGCAAGCTTACCTAATCTAAGAGGGGAAGGTTCCCCCCCCCCACTCTCTTCATGTAGTTTGAAATGGTAACACCAAGGCTACAGCGGCTTTCTCTGTTATTTCAGGCTTGACAATATGGCTATCATTCCTGACAGCTTGACATGATATTAGCTATTCCAAGTGTCAGATGAGAATAGCTGATACGGTGGTGCACTAGTGTTGGAAAATTAGATGGGAATCTTGGGTGTGTGTGTGTGTGTGTGTGTTTTAAAGCAGCTGCTTAAGTCTCTGATTAGCTGGGTTTTTCAGTGCTGCTGTGTAATTTAAGTGAGCTCTAGCCAACATGCCTGAGGTGTTAAGAGGATGATGCATTTCCTGTAGGCATGAATAGGCTCCTAACTAAAGCAGGAAATCCTTACTGCCATTTATTATTTTTCAAGGCAGGTTATATATTTTTTGCTCTCTCAAAAGGAAGCAGTACCAATTAGCCCGGAAGTTTAACCTCTTTTAACTTTGCTTCTTTTATGGGAGCTTTCTAACCTTTTTTAATAAATCATTTTCTTTCTTCTTCCCTTTTTTGTCTCTTCCTCGCAGAATCACTTCCTAATGTTTCTCACGCTGGGTCCGAGGAGTAGGCTGCTTAAATTCGAGAATGATTTTTGAGGGGATAAAGTGTACAAGATTTTTGAATTCTTGCCATAAGTCCTTGGCAGTCGGCCAGGAAGCCTCAGAGGAGTAAAGCTAATGAAGGGAGGGTAAAGAAGATCTAGAGTATGTGGCTGGTAATGCAGTATTCATTTAATTGGGAGCAGGTATCGGTGCAAACTTCTCCATTTTAATTGGAAAAAGGAATGGGGGGAGTTGTTAAGGGAGAAGAAGGGGGGGAAGAATGCATAAAGTTTTCAAGCTGAGGAGCCAAAAGAAGGCCTGTATATGGCAGAGAAAGAACTCAATTTAGGGCAATTTGCACTGCAAGCTGGGCTGCTGTCTCCCCTGGGGATGAGGATGAGAGAGAAAATGGAACCAAAAGAGAACTTGATAAAATCACCTAGCACAGACAATCTCAGCAGAATAGGTTTTTTACTGAGTTAAATCTGCCCCAATCAATGTGATTCTTTTCATATAAGTTACAAATAAAGAGCCACAAGATTACAATAAAAAATTGTGGATGTAGAGCTGCTGATGTTGCAACGTGGGAGTCTAAAGGGTTTGTGAAATATATGGGTGAAGGTTGTTTATTTATACCTTCGTGCTTATTTGCTGCACTCCCTTATCCTTTTCCTTTCCTTTTCCCTTATCTTTAAATGTTGGATAGTGCTATAACATATGAACCCTGTAGACTGGATCGCCTCTTTGTATGTCATGACTCTACACAAGGCTTTAGATCTGTTGCTAGCATCAACCTTAGGACAGCAAAAGAGAGGGACCCACATCCTTTTAGCTTGTATCTTGTCTATCTGGTTCCATGAACGAACCGAAATAATAAATAATGCCCAATGAAACGAAAAGTTTTAGAAACCATGTGGTGTATCCCCACATTCCTTTCACCATCTGTATATGATAGTTTGTGGGCAACTCCGCTATCCCTGCCTGAGCTGCTCTGTGTAGCCACTGAACCTCACCTCAAATGAAATGTCACAGCAAATGTGGGCGCTTTTTGGGGGGGGGTAAAATGTATGTCAAGGTTTATGATATTAGTGAAATTTCATAGCGGAGTTTTGCATAGGGATGGAGGCGGGGAGAGAAGAGGAAGTGTTGTTGTGGTAGAACTAGTTGTGGTTTGGATTCATTTGGGAAGCCGCTTCATTATGTTGTTTCATGGGCATATGCTGCTTCATCTAATTGTCTCGCTTTGTAAGGTCACTTCGTTGCATAAGCAAACCGTTATCTGTGCTTCCCACAAATGCACTGGATGAAATCTGCAACCACCACAGTCCTTTCTGAAGGACTGGAGTTTGCCAAATATCAGACAAATAGTTTCAGGGTTTTGGGGGTGTGGAGTGGCGTTTATTTTTAAGTTGGAGCATTTTAAAAAAATGTTTCTGCTGCCCTGCCACCTGTTTTTTTTTTTTTAAGCTGAGTATTTATATGCAACTCACACAGGATGTAGGGGTATTCTTTGGTAAGATGCTTGCAACATTTTATATGGATGTGTGTAGAATGCATCGTTCCGCTGAAACACCTGTCAACCACAGTGCTGGACTTTTCTCAAGATACCCCTTCCTTTACTGCTCCTTGCATCTTTGCTACAAGGCAAAAGCTTCAAAATCACTTGAAAATTATTACAGAGGTATGTATAGGGAAAGCAACTCTGTCCTTTCCTGCTGCTTAATCTTGCTTGCCTCACACTTTGCATGAAACATACTTAGGACTAAGCTGTTAGGTGATGTAGAATAGTACCACCTTCTCCAACCTGGTTCCCCTCAAATGCCTTGGATTACAACTCAACACTTACAACTACATGCTCTGGCTGGGGCTGATGGGAGTTGTAGTCCAAAGCATCTAGAAGGCACCAGGATGGCAAAAGCTGGAACAGTGTATAAGGATGGACCAGGGGACAAGAAATTCAGCATCCTTGGCTATGAATAAGCATTAATTCCCCCCTTCCTCTTCTTTGTAACATAATGATCGTTACTCACAACCCAAAGGTGTAGTAGCAGAGTATTACATCACACCATATACAAAGCAAGCAAGCAAACAATAAATAATGAGGAAGAAATGGTAACACACAAGTATAAATCAAGACATCAATTTTTCCCAGGATGGTGTGAATAGAGAATGTTGCACATCTAAGAAATAAGCATAAGAAATAAAATCCCACCAGGTGACATAAAAGCGTTCTGGATCCTCCATCCCTCTGCAGACATGCAATTTATGTGCTAGTTTTTTATTAACTTATGTCCGTAAGTTCTTATGCCACAATGGCAGTTGTAAAAAATTGTCAAGTTTTTCCATTGCTGCAGCTACCATTCATGTCTGTCATGGACTGGTTGGACTCAGAGGAGTGGTGGGAGGAACCAGCTGAGGAACCCCCAAGGGCAGAAGGCTCAGAGTCAGGTGATTGTTGGTTGGATGACAATGAGTGGTCAGGTGGAGAAGAGGGGGAAGCCTGAGAGGAGGAGGTGTCAGAAGCTGAAGAGGTAATAGGCTTTAGTGAGCAGGGAGAGTCTGTGGCAGAGAGAAGTCCACAAGCAGAGGCAGAAGCAGAAGAGGAGGGAGACCAAGAGGCAGAGAGGAGTCCGGCTGGTAAAGAGACACAGGTGTCTTTGGCTCCTGTCGTGGCAAGCTCCCCGCCCCCCTGGTCTCCCAGAACCAGAAGAGGCATGAAGTGGGAGGAGCAAATGCAGGCATGCTGGTGCAGTCCCAGATTTCTCAGGGGAAAGCCCTGGGGGGAAGGAGATCTAGACAGCTATGGAAAGGCAAGGACCTTCATAGAGGCAAGACCTACCAAAGAAGAGTTGCTGTGCTCATTAGGCCTGACACCCCTGTGCAGATCCTGTTTCTTCTAATAAAGAGTTAACTCCACTTACGTTGTGAAAGTTACTGCTGGCTCGCTCCCGTCAAAAGTGGGTATTTCTAATTACTTATTTTTGTTCAGGACTCTATAAAGTATTTTATTTCAATTTTAGGTTAGTAGTGACTGTTTTGGAACAAAGTGCAATTGCTTTACGTACACATTCTTACTGATTTGGTTTTGTACCGAAATGGTCAAATCTCCCATCTGTTCATGCCTTCTAACAATGACTGGAATACAGTTGGAGCTTCAAACCAAACATTTTTATTTATTTTTTATTTTTTGGGCCAGGCTTTCACCACCACAGGCCTTGATTAAATGACAGGTTTTGTTTCCATTGCTTCCCTCCCCCCTTTCCCATTCAGCTCTTGACAGCATTTCCTCTCAACTGAATATTGTTATCACTTCTTTATTCTAATCCTCTCCCTTAGCTGCCTATATTAGCACCCCCACCCCTGATTCAGAACGTAGATTCTTACCCTTTAATCCACTAATTGGCTTTGTACCCTCAGATCGCTTTGCCTCCTGCCTGCATGTGCAGCCTGGCCTCCTTAGGCATCGCAGACCCTTGCTATCTATCCTGGTCTTCACTTGCTTACCCATCTTTACCTCAAGTGAATTTGGTGGTAGCTACCCTCTGTTCGAAACAAATTTGGATGTTGCATGTTTGTTTCTGGACACTCCTCTGAACAAGACAGCCTTTCTCTAGATCTGCTTCAGCATTCATTGCTTAGTATGTGCTCTGTAGATTTTATGAAGGGAGTGAACACTCATAATGTCTTCAGGGCTTCTAAAATAGCACGATGCCAGTAACAAGCTTTGTTTCTAAATTGCTTACTGTATTTCCATGTAGATTTATTCATATATTTGGTATAGTATGGCAATAATACTCAGTGAACTGAGATACACTTAATTTCTTTTATTAGATTATCTGGGATTTTGTGATAGTTACACAATCCTATATGTGTCTAGTCAGAAATAAGCAGCACAGAGTTCAGTGGTGCTTGGCCCCAGGTCAGCAGGTAGAGAATTGCAGCCTTAATCTTTTTATCTTGCATTGGGTTTGCTGTTACTGATGTTCTCCCCCCCCCCCTATATTGTCTGTACAGATAAATATACAGATCTCCTAGTTAGCAAAATAGGAGAGGTGATCACAGTGCTGATGTATGCAGAATTATTGCTCCCAGTCATGGTTAATGGCACTAAATGGATTTAGAAAGACGAGTCTAGACTACAATCCTTTCAGCACCTGCCCCCTTTTCAGGCGCTGATTTGGGTTTTGCACCTGCAGATGTTGAACTGAGACTGAATTCGTATAAAGATTTGTTTGGGATGAGAGCAAATTGCAGACAAGGGTATTTAGAATTGCACAGTACATATGTCACTGGCTTTTCTTGTTCTTAAAAACCTGATCCCATTGTTTCTTTGCACACCCTTCCACTTTAGCTGATGCTAATGGTGTTAAAAAGGTTTTTATGAAAACCTTTACTGTGAACTTCTCTTTTTCCCTTAGCAAATTGACAATATTTCACCCTTCTTCATTTGGTTATTTTTCTTCGCACATATCTTATACTGCTAATGTTGGAGTCATTTATCACAACAAGAATTCTGTGCTCAACTCTTACTTTGCCATAGAACATCATCATCATCATCAACAACAACAACAAGAATAGGCTCGGTTGTTATCATGTTATCCTTTAGATCAATCCATCTGCCAGCTGGTTGTACTTACTGCCAGCAGACATTCATTCCCTGAACATTTTTGTGCTGCTCTTCCAAACAGTCGCTGCCATTTCCCTGGTCCTGCCCGACTCCTGGGAACACTGTGTGGGCCATTGTGAGACTGTGACAGTTTCTAGGTCAGCCAGAAGGCAACATGATCAGAGTTCCTATTGCTTTCACACTGACCTGGAAATGATCCAGGCCAGCTGCAGTTGGTAGGCATTTCTAAAATGACATGGAGGGAGCGCATCGTAAATGCCTCTCGCTGTCATATCAATTTGTGGACGTCATCACTATAAAACCAGGCAGTACGTTTCTAGATTATCACAATAATTCTTTTTTCATTATTTTATCATGCATTTCTCCCATTATTGTTTCTGCTAAGCTATTCAGTTAGTTAACATATTTCTATGCTCCCTTTCAAAATCATTCCCAAGGTGATCCACATACAATATGACAATAGAATACTATAGATAATATTTTTAAAGCATTTCAATGAAACAGCCAAACATTAATAAAACTAGCAACCCAACATCAAAAGTAGTGCATAATAGAGCCATCAAGACCAGGCCATATAATCAGATTCTTAGCCTTTACTAGTTTCTGCAAGCCAAGGTAAAAAGGTAGGATTTTCAATTCTATTTGAAAATATCCATGGTTATGGATCCATAGTTGTGGGTCACTGTCAAAAAAGCCCTGGCTTGCATACATACCAGTCTCCCTTCCTTTCCTTGTGGGCATATCAACAGGGATTCGGATCTTAATGTGCAGACAGGCTTATAGAGATATAGGATTCTTTAAGTAACCTTTCTGTGCTTTAAAGGTAATAAGCAGCACTTTCTGGAAATGCACTGGTAAACACTGGTACAATACTGGTGGAATATGTGTTCTGCTTGCCTGGTTGCTACCAGGAGGCAACTGGACCTAGTTTGTACTAACCAATGTTTTTGAAAGGCAACCCTAAATATTCTATTCTGGATGTCACTAAAGCATGGATAACTGATCAGAGTGACTTTGTGAAATGTACAGCTAATTCATTATGGTACATCTGTGAAATTTCCAAGGTATGCTTCCCAAGGTCAGTAATTAGGATGCCCCTAACCAGAATGAATGAATGAATGAAAGATCAGATGGAAGGGATTGATGAAATGCAATGGTGAAGTATGTTTTCTTTACCACCTAAACCGTAAATAGGTTCTCACCTGTCAAATGATGTTTGGAAGCAAGTGAATGGCCCTTAATGCACCATGGGATAAGAAGTGCAGATACATACCCATACCATCTGCACTCTTCAATATATTCAGTAGGTTTGCACAATTTACCTTCCTAAAGTAAACCACTTCAGGTTTTTCAGTTGCTCCAATTCCCATTGCACCTTTCAAAATTCATTCCTGGTCAAAAGATGCCACACATTTGTATAAAATGAGAACTATATTAGTTTCTGCTGGGAAAAGGAACTGTTTCTATATATTACTCCTGTGCCTAAAGTACCCTTAAATTGTAATATCAGAGAAAGATTTAATAAATTAAGCTGGAAATTGAAGCACTCATTGTTGAAAGGGGAAGAAACGTTAAGCAAAATTATTATTGTGTGAAGCTGTTTTAGATTTTCTGAAGGAATGTAATTCTCCCCGTTTGCTGCTACCTGCAGTCTGTTTATATACCAAACTCATTTGGTCTTTTAAGTCTCTTACAATGGGATTTCTGCTCCTTGTAGATGCAAATATGTATATTCCTAAGAGCAACTGGGTAGGGATATGTATCTCATTTAAAACAAAGAGTCAGGAAAAAAAAAACAAAAATATGAAAAAGTTATTCAAAGGATTGTGGCAACAGGTGTTCTAAATCTGCACTAATTGGATTTCAGTTAATTATTCCTTTTACAACAGGGACTATAAAAGAGAAGTGTAGGGGAAATAATCCGAACAACCTCTCTGACATGCTGAATTGCTCTAATGTTACATAATCTTTGAATGAAACATTAGCCACTAGTATAACTGTGGCAAGGGGGCATCTGAGCAACCCCCAAATCCAATGATTTCCTGTGCTCCCTCACACACCCCTGAAAATTTGGCGGATGCCATAGCTTGCTTGCTTTATTTAATTATTGTAAGGTCCTTCTGAGGGCTACTCAAGAGTAACGAGGCTTGAATCCGTCCTGTCTTTTAACAGGTTTATTGTGCAAACTATTTACAGTGCAGAGTAACAAAGTTCATGACCATCTCAATCACTAGCAGAATCCGGGAGTGGCCCCTTCCGGCTCCGGCTCCAGCATAAGAACTTAGGCACCCCCAGTTTCCTTCTACGTTTCACCCCTCTACGCAAAAGGGGCGTGTTTCCCTCCTGCCCAGCTGGACGATGTGATTGCGGGGGCTCTGTAGCATCCCCGAGCCCTCTCTCCACCTGCCCGCCTCTCATCCCTCCCTCCTCACTGGAGGCGGTGCTTCTTTCACCGCTGGACGAGGTGCTGCTGTCCAAGAGGCGTCGGGGCTCTCTGTATGCTAACGGGTCTGCCACCACCCTCTGCTGAACAGGCGGGGCACCCCTGACATTTAATTAATTAATTAATTAATTAATTAATTAATACTGACTTCATTGGGGCTCTGTTGGTGTTGTATGGTGAAATATCTGGTATAAGCTTTATACAGAGGATATAGAGAAAATTGTGTTTGCTCATAGACAATTGTCTGAGATTGCCATTGGAGGCCATGGGCTCAAATCCCCATCCACCCAATATTGTGTGTCTGTGCCTGTGCATATGTGAGAGTAGGATGGCCACTGTTTTGCCGCACATACTATTGGCTGCTGCTGTGGAGCCCTCAGAGGGGTCTCAGGAAAACAATGTGACCATCAGACTGAAAAAGGGCAGCTACCTCTGCCTTATAGTTTTAGACCCAGAAGGAGGCCTTGCTCACACTTTCTCCTCCCATCCCATCCCATAACCTGGGGGTAGTCAGGTGGAAGGAGGCTACACTGCTTCCATACTTCATTTAACAATAGTGGAGAACCTTTTAAATGTGGCACATTGTCAGGTTGTAGCTCAGTCTCCAGGCTCTCATTGAACCAGTTTCCTATTTATTTATTTTTGTTTTCTTATGCTATCCTTTTTTGTACTTTTTCCATATAATTAGTCATTTCTGTATCCAAAGAATCTGCTTTTATTCTCAGTTTAATTCGTTGTGTCTTCTGATGGGTTTTTTTTGATTAGGAAGTCCTATTTGTTTATTTGTATGCTGAAGTTGTTCCAGCTGATTAGTGTCAAGCAAAAGATATCTCTTAAGCCTTCAAGAGAACAAGACTGACTGCTGTCTTTAGAGTCAGATCTACTCTGGGATTTATTGGCATTTGATCTAAATGGAAAGGTTTAGATTTTACATCTCTCCCGCGTACACAATATATGTATATAAAGTAGAGAAACCAAGTGAAAAGAAATAAATAAAATTCAATCAATTCACAGATTATTCTTCTACAAAGAATGAATCTCTCTCTCTCTCTCTCTCTCTCTCTCTCTCTCTCTCTCTCTCTATATAAACTATTCAATCAACTGAACTATTGATGCAATTTAACAGACCTTAACTTAAGAGACCTCAACATTTGAGGGAAGAGACCTGGTCGTGGGGGAAAAACTCCAGGAATCTATTGCTTGCTTGTAGAAGAAAAAGGGAAGTCAATAATATTACACTTGTAGTTCTTAGCAGGTATTCAGACATTCAAGTAGAGGTGCCCTCCCCCACTGTATATATGCAGTGCCAGGAAATAATAAAATAAACAGATACATACCAGGAAATAGCGGGAGAGAGCTGGAGAATCCTCGTGGCTCGTGAGGAGACCCACCCTGAAACCCCAAGAGGACGGCAGTGAGGTGGAGAAAGCCCCAAAGAGATTGAAGGCACACTGGGGCTTTTTTCTGGCTTCTCAGTCTCCTCGCCTAACAGCTAACAGATGAGGTAGCGCAACAGCTGCTGCTTTCCCACGCAGCCTCCAGCCGGCCCTAGAACTCCAACTCTAGTCTGAAGCAGACCCTGGAGCTGTGGGAGGTGGGGCCGCCATGCCTGTCCCTTTCCTATTGGGGCTCAGGAGCGCAATGCCTCCAGGTTCGCCTCTCTCCACATGAACCTCCCCAGACCCTGAGATCATCCGCTGAGGCCCTTCTTCACGTGCCTCCTTCTTGAGAGGTCCGGAGAGTGGCAACACGAGAATGGGACTTTTCTGCAGTGGCTCCCCACTTGTAGAATGCTCTCCCCAGGGACGTTCGCCCGGCACCTTCATTATGCACCTTTAGGTGCCAGGCAAAAATGTTCCTTTTTAACCAGGCCTTTGGTTGACTGGCATTCAATGCCATTTTAAAATGTGTTGTGGAAGGGGCGATTATTGGGTTGTTTTTGTTTCTATTATGTATTTACTGATTTTTTTATAATGTGAATTTATGTTGTGAACCACCCTGAGATCTGAGTATACAAATTTGATAAATAATAATGAATAATAAATAATCTCTCACGTATTTATTTTAACACCCAAATAGGACTACTGCTAATAGCTATGTATGTCTACAGAAAAGTGGGTTACATTGACTTCAGTGTGTAAGTTTGTTTAGGATTGCAGCCTATTACTGGAAATGGTGAAGCTGCTACCTCAGACATTATATCTGGAAAGCATGTGCTCTATCTCTGAACTATAGATTCCTTACAACCAAAAATACATTTAAGTCACCTCACATTAATCTCTAAAAATATTCATACAGACCAGTCCTTTCTACATTTATCTGCATTATGCCCTTATGAGATATTGTTTATAACCATAATGCTGACAGTGTAAAATGGACATAAATTGGATACCTGTTTTAACCTCAGTGGTGCATAAGAACTGTTTAATGCTACAGAAATGTGGTGGGGGTTTTTTGTGTGCCTTCAACAACAACAACAAAATCAAACAAACCCCCAAACACCGAGAAGTATAACAAATTGTCATACATGCAAGTAACAAGAATATAAGTTGTAGGTGCCCTCAGGCATGCTTTGGCGAGGTCTTTTGAAATATTTTTAAAGTTATACTACAAATAAATTCATATTACATTTGACAAAACCAAAAAATATGAGCACAGGGAAACATTTTTAAAAGGAAAACATTCCAGACAAAAAGTGTGCATAATGTAAATGTGATTACCTGTGTTGCTATCGCCATATACAATAAAAAAATGTAAATAAATGGTGGGCTTCTAGGAGGGAAGGCAGCAATGCCTGTTCCTTTTAGTGCTTATGGTCTGAGCTGGTTGACCTTGTTTGTTCCAGCTGCTTGGGCATCCCTGGTTTGATAATCTCTCTCTTTGTGGACTGAGCTAATAGTGGCAAGTAATGCTATGAAAAAGGTGGCCACAACAGAGCTGAAGGAAAAAATACTTAGTTACCAAAACCTGAGAGAACAATTTACAGTTAGGCTATGCTACCTGGCTTGATGGACTTGGTTGTAATGTTGATACACATCAGTGTGTGAATTGGTGTGTCTAAAGTGTTTTCTTTCTTATTATAAGTCCTTTTTTATGGGGGGGGGGAACTCAGGGGTACGCATACCCCTAAACATTTTGTGAATCTAAGTTTGACCTCATTGAGGGGCAGTATTTCAATATGAGTAGGAAAATGAGAGTACTGTACCCCTAAACATTTTTAAACAAAAAAAAAGCACTGCTTATTATTATCAGGGATAGGCAACCTTCCCCCACCCCTGTCATGTGATGTATTCCTCTGAGGCTAATTGGCTCAAGGCCATAACACAGGCTTCCTCAAACTTGGCCCTCCAAGGATCCCTTGACCAAATAATGTTTGTAGGGACAAGTTTAAAACCCTGACTAAATCATACCCAGTTGCATAAGCATTACCACATTTTGCAAAGCAGGAGTATGTTACACAGTTACATACAAGCATGCTTCTTCCTTTTAATGCAGTGGGCAAAGTTGCACTTAAAAACCAAACCCATGTGTACCTATAGAGAGAAGAAGCACATGCTGTTTATGAAATAATATATTGCAGGGGGAAATATTTATAAACTCCATAGGAGATGAAGCGCAAAGCACTATCACTTCCAAATGAAAATTATGTGACACTTCATCAGTATTTAATGCTATCATTGCTTGATCTAGGCATAAAGAATTTAGCAGTCATTTATCATAACACGCTGCACTGCTCATTTCCTGATGTACTTGCTTGGGATACATTGGTGTTTTAGTTTCAACATGAGCCACAGGTCTAATTTTAGATGTTTAATGAAAGGAAAACCCAGAGAGAGAGAGAGAGAGAGGGAGAGGGATGGAAGGCGGCTGGAGGAGGGGAGATGGGTTTTCAAATGGCTATTAGACATCTACTCCCACAACTTGAATTGGTTGGAGGGTTTTTTATATATATGCATGCTCCCATAAGCCATTGCTTGGTGTCTGCACCAGATGCAGGTGTTCCCTTGTGCTGTCAGCCAGGAATGATTAATGAGGATTTGCCCCTACTGAAAGCAGTCTTTGGAGCATTGTTCAGGGCATCTGTGGAACTGTCGGGGGAGACAAGGACACAAGTGAACAACCAATTATTTGGCCATCACTAAGGCAGCATGAAAAAGACATCAAATCGGACAGTATAGCTAAGCTTTTGTTTTGTGGTTTTTAATTTTTTTATTAGTAGTTGTAGAATTTTTACCTGCTTTTTTTTTAAAAAAAGAATATCTTTTAAAATTAGGCATGCATAGCTTTGATGATGTGGGTATTCTCGTGTTAAATAAAAGTTGGTTGTGTTACCCCCTCCCCCCAAAAAAAATCCCCTATTGATGTGTTTGAGATACACTTAGCAGAGGATAAATGATATGGTTTTCATCTGCTGCCGTTGGCTAGCAACAAAAAAGGAATTCAGAAGGGTGCTTTAGGCAAGGATATCTTTAATTGCTAGTCGTACCCAACAGTTGAGGTGGCCCCTATTTTTATATATATATATTTTTAAATAGATTGCATGGAATGTGCTCCATTAGGATTCTACAACAGAGTGAAGCTGTGAAATGTTCCCAAGAATGAACATTTAGAGTTTAACATGCTTTCTGCAAGAAAGCACTGTTAGGCCTAGAGGGATTTTGTACTAAGATTGCTTCTTATTATTAGCCCTATTCAGTTGTCTATCTCCCCATGAAATTAGTATCACAAGAGGGGGAAAGTGGGAACAAGCCCATGTCCCCACTGCCCATCTCTGCCATTTTCCACTTGTTGGAGGTATAACTTTTGCAGTAGGAAGCATGTGGCAGCCATCTTGGCTCCCTGTATGATTTAGAAACTCTGATTGTGATTCTCAGTGCAGAGGTTAGCCCCTCCAATGTGTGGAAGGTGCTGGAGACAAACAATGATAGTGTAACGGGCATGTGTGGGCAGTACTTTTACCCATGCTTTCCTTGTCCTGCAAATCTAATCACATGAGGGTCAAGAACTGATTAGGGCATGGGTAGGTAAACTAAGGGCCGTGGGCCGGATCAGGCCCAATTGCCTTTTGGATCTGGCTCGCAGACAGTCGGGGAATCGACGTGTGGATCGCCAGCACACACACTTTCTTTCCCTCTCCCTCCCATGGCGGCGGCAGTGGCGCCTCCTCCCTCCTTCCTCCTGGATTCTCCCCGCCCTGTCTAGAGGAGGAAGGGGGCTGGGCTTTGTTGGTGCCAGCAGCAGCAGCAGCAGCAGCAGCAGCACTCGAGCAGCCGTCATTTTAAGCAGCCCCTCTCTGGAGCCCTTTCGCACGCCGCTCAGCGTCCCTCCGCTGCCGCCGCCAACACCTGCCACTCGCAAGACACAGGTAAGCAGCCACCGGGGCCCGTGGTACACTTGCATCATCCCCCCCAAATATAGTCCAGCCCCCCACAAGGTCTGAGGGACAGTGGACTGGCCCCCTGCTGAAAAAGTTTGCTGACCTCTGGATTAGAGTGATCTTTACGGAGATGTTATTTGAAATATTTATCACCCACTGTTCATGGCTCATACAGTTCCAGAGAGAGAAACAACATTAAAACAATACAACTTCATGAATAAAACAGGCAGTATATGAACAACACGATTACATCGTCAGCCAAGCAAAGGGCACTACTTTATTTATTTATTTCCTAAAACTTATACACCGCTTGATATTTAAAAACAACCTCAAAGTTGTTTACAAGATAAGACCATAAAACCAAGAGAGAAAGCTTGTCACTGAAATGGTTTCCAGAGGGGTAGGCTTGTTACTCTGTTACAGCGGGGAAAAATAGTGAGTTATGTTGCAGCTTTATATGATGATGATGATGATGATGATGGCTTCTTATTTTGTGGACTGCAGCCCACTTCGTCAGATACATGGATGGTTTTTGGGGGGGGGGGATTGTAAATAGTGAGGTCAGAAAGAAATTAAATGCAGAAAGTGAGGAGGCAGGGATATGCATTTTACCATGGCCAGTCAGTTCCAGCACCTCACAGGTGGGTGTCATTGCCATTATAGGAGAACAAGGTAGGCATTCATGGTTCCAGCACCTACCGGTATTTTTCTAAAAAATAAAAATAGCACTGACCATGGCCATTCAGAAAACAGTTATTCATCAAGGTTGATGCTAGATGAACAGTTTGGGGGAGAGCACTCTGCAGTCAGGGTGCTGCCACTGAAAAGGCCCTTTCCCCAATTCCTAGCTATCTCACATTTCTTAATAGGGGTATTTAGAGAGAGGCCCCAGATGTAGATCTTAATAAAGGGGCACATTACTGTGGAAGGAGGCAGTCCTTTTTTAAGGTTGATGGTTGTGTCTGTTGACACACTAGGGGATGTACATCCCCAGTGCTTATTTTTGTGATGGTACCAGTACCATCACCATTTTGTGTCACACTTTGATACAGATATGCATACCAGTGCCTCATTATTTTAACCCCCACTCCCGAAAGAACTATGCATCCCTATCCATGTCCTGACTGGCGTCAGGATACCCACCATTATGTATACACTGGTACCTCAGTTTTCGAACAGCTTAGTTCACGAACAACTTGGAACCTGAACGCTGCAAAACTGGAAGTAGGTGTTCTGGTTTTTGAACTTTTTTCGGAAACCGTATGTGCTCCGTTTTGAGTCCTCCCGTGTTTCCTGTTTCGCTGCTAATTTGCACCCCCCATTGTAATTCAAGCCTTCCATTTCCGATTGCAGTGTTCTGAGGTGATATTTGGAGCTTATATTTGGTGCTTTTGTTTTTGCTATTTTGCGTTTTTTGTTTTGAGGCTTTTTCAGTTAATTTGTTTTTGTGATTGTGTGGATCCCAGTTCAGCTACTGATTGATTGATTGATTGTGTGACTGTGGAAATGGATAAAAGCCCCCCATCCAAACAATGACTATCATCAGTGCAGGTAAGAAAAAAAATTGATTTTGATTTTTATCACCTACAATACTGTTCTATTTATTTTATAGTACAGTACATTGTTTATTGCTTTCATTTTATCAATGGTCTCATAAGATAGTATAATTCATGTTAAAATTGCTGTTTTAGGGGTTGTTTTTAAAAGTCTGGAACGGATTAATCCGTTTTGCATTACTTTCTATGGGAAAGCGCACCTTGGTTTTGGAACAGACTTCCGGAACGGATTAAGTTTGAGAACTAAGGTACCACTGTATATAATATATGCACATTGAACTGTATTGTCTACATAGAACCAAAGGTAAGTGTGTTTTGGAAAATGTTTTAGGGATGGCAGAAGGCGATTTCCTACAACCTGCCCATTAGGTCTCATTAGCACTGTAAAATAGCTCTTAAATTGTACCTAAATGGTCTATATGAAAATATGCTTATAATACCTTGTGCACTTATAGACCTATTACATCTACCTGTTTCTCCCACTCAGAGAAATCTTCTGCTTTTACTAAGACTAATTGGATGTGTTCAGCTTTTATTCTGGCTTCCTCCAGAGCACCAGCCTCCGCGTAGAAGTGATGTGTGTGGGACGCCCCTTTGACTGCAAGTTCCTTATCCAGTCTTCCCTTTCATCCTTCACTGTCACCTTAATATCCTGCTTATCTCAGAATCTCTTCTTCCTCTCTTACATTTCTATCTGGGCTTCTTTCTCTTCTATTACTTATCCAGCCATTAAAACAATCCCAGTGCCTCTCTGCCTCTCCCTCACCCTCTTTGTTTCCTTCCTTCCTATTTTATCGATTGTTCCATACCCCATTTCTTCTTCATTCACATATTTATCTTTTTCACTCACTCCCAGCCCTGTTTGTTCTCTTTCCTTTGACAAAAGAGATGGGCAAACGTGTATTTTCTTCTCCTGAAGAGATTAAGGGCTGGTGATTTATTAGTTACAATATAATTAAGTTTGATGATGTGCTGTGCAATATTATGTATTGCCTGGGAATATTTGAATGGCTGCTTAGCACACATATCATCATCACAAGTCTTCTCTTCTTATTTTAAAATCTGGAGGTAATGGATTAACTTTTGTGTAATACAAGTAAAGTTGAAAGAAAATATACAGAGTCTAATCCATAAAGGATGGTGTTTTTTTTTTGTAAATCTGGATGACATTAACATAACTTTATAACTACCGGTATATTTTAGTAAATTTGGGTAAGATCTGAGTGCCTGATTACTAAATTGGTATTGTACTGATATGCTTCTTTCAGTAAGAAATGTTTTACATTCTAAGCATGGCTGAAAACTCGAGCAGCAGTGTAACCATAAGTCAGAGAGAGGATGCTTATTTCTTCCTCTCTCTGCCGGGGTCCTGCCCAAGACTGCCTTGCCAAAGCTGCTATTTGAATTTCAAGAAAAGTCTCACAGGCGCCAATGAAGACTTCCACTGGAATGCAAACAGCAGCTTTTAGTAGTAGTAACTGTGGCAGGCAGAGAAAGAGTTAAGTGTCCCCTCTCCCCTTTGCCCCCATGGCCCCAAAGCTACCTTCTGCCTGCTATTTACATAACAAATATGTGCATGTTAATTTTATTTATTTATTTAACCTGTTAGTCCCTCATCACCAAACAGGTCTCCAAACAACTTATGCTAAATGTTGTTGTTGTTTAGTCGTTTAGTCGTGTCAGACTCTTTGTGACCCCATGGATCACAGCACGCCAGGCACTCCTGTCTTCCACTGCCTCCCGCAGTTTGGTTAGACTCATGTTGGTAGCTTCAAGAACACTGTCCAACCATCTCGTCCTCTGTCATCCCCTTCTCCTTTTGCCCTCCATCTTTCCCAACATCAGGGTCTTTTCCAGGGAGTCTTCTCTTCTCATGAGCTGGCCCAAGTATTGGAGCCTCAGCTTCAGGATCTGTCCTTCCAGTGAGCACTCCGCGCTGATTTCCTTAAGAATGGATAGGTTTGATCTTATTGCAGTCCATGGGACTCTCAAGAGTCTCCTCCAGCACCATAATTCAAAAGCATCAATTCTTCGGCGATCAGCCTTATAAAATTGGGGGGGGGATGCATATACAAATTAACATTCCATACAGCATATATCCATTCAGCATATACAAATTAACATTCCATACAGCATGTATCTATTAAAAACAAAACAAAAATAACAACAATGATCACAACACGGCAACAAAAAGCAAAACTATTCTCCCACCCACCAGCCCTCAGAGAAAAACAAAAGCTTGAACAAAATCACCCCTACCCGTCGCTCAGAAATCCCCAACCTAGAAGAGTTGGCCATAAAAACTCATCTTATTTTGTTTGTTTAGGGCAGTGTTTCCCAACCAGTGTGCCTCCAGATGTTTTGGGACTACAATTCCCATCATCCCTGACCACTGGTATTGCTAGCGAGGGATGATGGGAGTTGTAGTCCCAAAACATCTGGAGGCACACTGGTTGAGAAACACTGGTTTAGGGGTCTTTTTGTTCCTAGCTCCCCACTCCACCCACAAGTCCTCATCCAGGAATGGTTTTGTGGCTCTCCTCTGTTGCTGAGACAGCAAACTCTCCAAGGTTTCAGACAGCAGTCTTTCACAGTCCTACCTGGAGATGTCAGAGATTGAACCTGGCACCTTTTGGATGTTATGCATGTGCTGTACCCCCAAGGCAAAGCTGTTTTTTAAACCTGTGATGTCCAGGCAGACTTAAAGCCCAGCTCCTTTAAATTTTAGAATTCAAGAGATGGTGATGACCAGGGATGGCTAATCTGATATTTTAGTCATCAAATAGGTGGCCTAATCATAGATACACAAAAACGTGCCCTGTTCT
This sequence comes from Darevskia mixta, assembly GCA_034641385.1. Taxonomy (NCBI): domain Eukaryota; kingdom Metazoa; phylum Chordata; class Lepidosauria; order Squamata; family Lacertidae; genus Darevskia; species Darevskia mixta. Next base: position 8,020,720 of record JAWWNH010000023.1, read on the forward strand.
GAGTCAATGTATTTTTATTTGTAAAGTCCATTTGCTCTGTTGATCTGAAAATCAAGTTTAGTTCCTGCAACTGGTACATGGGAATGGAGGCAAAATCTTTTATCCATTTTTTTTACAAGATACATTGGATGCTAAATCGTATGATGATTGGATCCAATCACACACTTGTCTCTCTTCTCTGGACAGGGATTTTAATCCTCATTGCCAGCCAGCTAACTGTTGCTCAGGGGGTGGGATCATATGGTGGAAGATGAGAGAAACTGGGAAGAGGTAATGCAGATTCTTTGAAGGGATGGCTGCATGATCAAAAACGATATAATGTGAAAGGAATTCTCTGTCTATAGAGTTATGAGGGACTAGGAGCAAATGGACATGCTCTGTCTTCCTTGAGAACTAAAAATTCTCGATGATCAGTAGAAAAGTTCTTCTAGACTGACCCATTTCAACATTACAAATTCAACCTGTGATTTAAATTCCCACCTAACTACGAAACAAGAAGACTATTGAGGTGAGGGTGCATCTGCATGCATGCTGGCACCTGTGTGGTTGAAACTATAAAAAAAGGTTTTTTTGGGCGGCAGGAGAAGTGAGCTCTCACAAGTTCAGAAAACATGTCTGCTTGTTCAGCAGCTGCAATTTCATGCAGGTAAGAGTAATCCCTATCACCATGTTATACCTGCTCACGGAAGTCCTGGTCTCTCCTATGAAGCTCTCTGGTTCTTTTGTGGCATTGTGCAGTATTTCACTACTTGAAAGCATATTCTTTGCACTCTGATATATATATATATCTGATATCTTATATATATATATATATCTGATATCATATATATATATATATATATATATATATATATATATATGTAAACGGCATGTTTGAAACCTGCACGCACTCTTCATACCTGACATATATCTGTGCCTAGGTACAAAGCACCCCTTGGTAACATAGTCCTATGTGAATGACTGTCTGAGGCCTATAATAAAATGGATACTCAATCCAGACAAGATGGATACTGCCCATGGATCTGTTTCAAAATAATCTGCAGTTTTTTCAACTCCTTTTCATGATGTGATAATAGACTCAAATCTGTTTTGCTGAGGGAAATAGATTTAGGGGAATCGGGCACTCACAAATTCGTAAGAGTACCAAAGAGGAAAACTTTATGGTGCCCTTAATATCCACCCTCAAGAACTCGGCCATTTGCTGCTGGGAGATGTAGTATGAAATGTTATTGGTTAACACATAGACCTTTTCATAAGCATTGAGATCTCTAGTTCATTTAGGGCTGCCATAGGTCTGGAATTTCCCAGACATATCCAGGATTTGTCCATCAAAAATAGCCTCCGGGTGCAATTTTCAGAAATGTTCGGGGAAATCCAGGTGTATGGCAACCCATATCGGAAGCTCAACATTTTTTTGTGTCCGGATTTTCACTTTTTGAAATATGGCAACCCTAGTTCATTTGACAATCACATTTCACATGAAAAAAGCTACACATCTTATTTTCAACAGAAAAATCTATAATGCTCCAGTAGTTAAGGCTTAATTTGAGGCATATAACAGATATGATGCACTTATTCTCTGAACCCGTGAAAGTCAGTCCTAGCTATTGAGAGAAATTATCAGTGGCTAATCTGCCCTGTCCCCGTCCCCCCCATGGGACCTAAGCAGAACTTTCTTCAGATTTGGCCTTAATATTTCCAGAACTATATTGGCAGTCATCTACTGGTATGAGTTGTATTGCAACATCTGGAGGGGTTTCCCCATCCCTGCTGAATGAGTTTTGTGGAGAAAAAGATGACAGACCACAGAAATACAAGGAAAGGTCATCATTTTTCTTGTCACCTATGAACTTTTGAGAGTGCCAGAGATCGTTTTGATTTAGAAATGCAATGGCAGTTCTGTTTTACAGCACTCTTAAGTGGAGCTTGAGAACTGTCCATTATCAAAAGCACTGTGGAAGAAATGGGGTAAGATCTCATATACTGCAGATGGAAAACTTTCCCCAGCTTTTTATGTCAACAAAGCAGTCACTAAACTCAAATCTATTGTCCATGCATATGTGTGTGAGATCTAATCTGACATGCACAGACTATTTTTTCTTCTATTTTGGGCTAAGACATTCAGAATTACTGAATACTTAGCTCTAATTAAAATCCTATTGAGCTAATTTACTGAGTGCTCTGAGTGTTCATGAGTTTGTCAATAAATCCTATAAATTGGTTAACATCTGAACAACAACAACAACATCTTTTTTTATCTCTCTGTTCCGTAAAGCAGCAGTTCCCAGCCTCCCTCCACCAGAATCACTCAAAAATGGGCTTGGTGGACCACTTAATGATTTTTCTGTCTCTTGTAGCAATTGTAATATACACTGTGCTAGATTCTGTGTAATTTTTTTTTGCTTCTTTTATTTCTCATATTGTATTTTATTATATTAGCATTTCCATTCCATAGAATTCAAACTGTAATAAAATACAATATAAGAAATAAAAGAAGCAAACAACAACAACAATTTAAAATCAATACTGATATTTTATGCGGCTATGCCACAGACCACCTGAATGAAGCTAGTGGATCACTGGTGGTCCATAGACCAGTTTGGAAACCCCTGCCACAAAGGATCCCAATGCATCGAAAACATTGTCATTACTGCTAGTATGCAACTATGGTAGACAGTACAAATGCTAAACAAATGTACTAGCAGGATATGAAATTTGAAAAAAATGACTACACTGTATTTCATAAAAGTAAGGTTCACATTTTAATGCTATATCTCTTCTTAGAGTGGCTGGGGAAACCCGGCCAGATGGGTGGGGTAGAAATAATAAATTATTAGTAGTAGTAGTAGTAGGCTTTGTAAAAATTATTTTTCAAGAATGTCTTTGTGATTCTGGCCTCTGCCACTTGCCTAAGTATCTTATGTGTAATCAGAGACAAATGGTGTAATTTCTGTGACTTGTGATCCCAGCAAATTTGGAGGGCATTCCTGTAGGGCCATCTCAGTGTGCATTCACTTCCTGCCGCCCAATTTCTGAGAAGCAGTGAAAATGTTTGGATTATATAATCCATCATAACCAGGTTATCATTCAAACTGTACTTGTATTAGTGGTGTTTTGTTTTCAATTGCTTGTGAGACACTAGGGACTTTGAACCAAAAAGAGTGCTTGGGAACCCTGTGCCACCTCCTTACAATACCCTTTATGCAGCAAGGATCATAACAGGACCAGGTCTCTCAAAGGCATCATTTGTTTGAATTGGCACCTCCACATTGGTGGTGTGGGGACTACTGCCTTCATTGACATTGGAATAAACCCTTATATACCACCAGCCTCCATTGCGGATGCTTTGTTTTATAAAACAGTACTATTATCCTGGGATAGCTCAGTTAGTAAAAGATGAGACTCTTAATCTCAGGGTTGTGGGTTTGAGCTCCATGTTGAGCAAAAAGTTTCCTGCATTGCAGGGGGTTGGACTAGCTTCTGTGACTCTATGACTGCAGAAGCTTAGCTAGGCTGTGAGCCCAGAAGCAGTATTGAATGATTCCAATTCAATTGTAGCAGAACATCCTCATGTGTACCAGCCCATGAAAGGACATTCAGAAATGTATACATGTCTCTACCCTGCTTTCCTTGCAATCCCTGCATTTCCATTCGTTTCTCTTTATTTTATTCTTATTGCCCTCTTCTACAGTGAATAAATCAGTGTTTCATTGCTATTCCTGAAACTTGTGGTGTACATCATTGTGCCACTCTGGTTTTAGCTCCTTTGCAGAGGTGATGTTTAAAACAAGAACTGCAGTTTCCTCTTTCAGCAAAGATGTGGTATGCAACATTGCTTGGGATTTATTTATTTGCAAACAATATCTATGCTATCAACTTATTTTAAAAAAGTATTATGGCAATGAACAGCATAAAAATGACTGCATACAAATTGGGATCAGAACAAATTCCACAAAAGAGAATAAGCTAGCTATAGAAAATAATTTTATATCACACAGATATGAAAAATTAAAACTGGCATAGCCTTTAAATACGCATTAGAAAAATAAAAACAGATCAGCCCAACTATAACTAAACAAATATAATTTTGATCACAGGTCTTCTTCAGCAGTCTATTATATATGCAGTATGTGACATACATAAAGAATGCATCTTTTCAAAATGCCCTGGTCATACTGGAGATAAAATGAAGCTCAGAGGCATATGGTGCTATTAAAAGTGCCTCTTAGTAGATGGAACACTACTTAGGAGATGGAATATGGGTGACATTCTACTACCCGT